>MNCI01032348.1:0-14798 GCA_015680685.1 Gnetum montanum | reverse complement strand
TATGGTTGAGTGTAGGGGTACCTCGCCACTCATCAAAGTCCAAGGTATGACCAAAAGATCAAGACTGGATCTTCATCACATAGGCTAGTTTAGATTTGTTTTATTGTCACTTAGATTTAGAAACCTTTACTTTCACTTCATGTTTATTAGGAGACAATTGGAAAATTCAACATCAATATCATATACCTCAGCGTGAGTTAAACTATATGCACTGATTTTACTAACTCACATGGGAGGACAACAATTGTAAATACTAATCAATTACTAGTATAATCACATTGTCTTATCTATGGAGTTTGACTACGATTGCGTGTGAGCACTCATATCTCATATGCTTGGGTGTTGGATACTCCACTGCTCGTCATTGGCATCATTGCCGGGGATGGTGCTAGCTATCTAGATTAGTTATATTATACACAATCATTGTAAACATATTAATGACCTATCTTATAGAAAACAATAATATTTTAAGTCACACACATTATCAAATGAAATCATATCTTCTTCACATAGCACCAAGAATGCATCACATGATGAGAACACTTGTAGGAGAAATAATAAAATATATACTAAATAAAATTGAAGTAACATAAAGTAGAGGTTTGATATGCTCATTTTGGCCCTTACTACATGCAAGGACTAAGTTTAGCTAGTGTAAATAATCCTATAGAATATTGAGTAAGTCCTAGAACAAGGAGGGCCTCAAGGCCTAGAACCTCTTCCAAACCTAGAAGAGATACATCAAGGGATCAAAGGAGAAAATATAGAAGCCATGGTGATTCTCCTAGTTCACCATCTTCCTCTTCCTCTTCCACATATAGTTCTAATGAAGATGAATGTAGGTATAAAAATAAGGATCAAAATGAAGATAGAAGTTGAAATAGAGGAGATCGTCTATGTGAGCATGAACGAAATCATCATAATTAGACAACTAGAAATAGAAATTATCACCAGAACATGTTTGATGATGGTGGATCCTTTTGGCTCCTAGGAGCATGATGTAAATAACAGACTTTTGCAAACTACGTTGGCTTCACCCAACTATGCTAGCCTTGTGATATCCAACTTGACATTGTGGCATCTACTGGAACTACACTAGCTTCATGGAATCCATGCTAAAACTACGACAACTATACTAGCCTTGTGGAACCATGTTGGCATTATGGCATCCAAGCTAGGACTACATTGGAACTATGTTGGCTAGCTAGGAAGCCCCATCCATACTAGGACTATGTTAAAACCACACTAGCTAGTTAGGAAGCCCCATCCATATTAGGACTATGCTAGAACTATGCTAGCCAACCAAGAAGTCCAATCCATGTTGGGACTATGCTTGAGCTACGTTGACCAACTAGGAAGCTCCATCCATGCTGGTGCTACATTGGCCAACTAGGAAGCCCCATCCATGCTTAGACTATGCTAGAACTATGCTAGCCAGATAGGAAGCCTTCACCCACACTAGGACTATGCTAAAACCATGTTGGCCAAATAGGATGTCTTCATCCATGTTGGGACTATAATAGCCAACTAGGAAGCCCCATCCATGCTAGGACTACATTGGAACTACACTAGCCAACTAGGAAGAGTGAAAATCCAACAATTTCAACTCTTGGTGTAGGTGGTTCCAACGTAGTTTTGGATATGGCTAACATAACACCCTTGAAAACACCAAATATGGTAACTACCAAGGAATTTTTAGCATTCCCAACCCCAAATATAAACATGACATAACTTTTTCCACCTTGGAAATGAGGCTATAACAACTTATGAGGCATTTTTTAGCCTCAAGAAGTTAAAATCTATGAGATTGCATCTCATCAAATATAAACCTGACATTTTACAATAGAATTTAGCCTTAAGTTTAATTGTGAAGGTCATAATGCCAAAACGTTACAACATGAATTTTCTTGGTGGTGTCTCATCCCTCATCAATCAAAATATGAATCCATTCCCTAGTAAGCAAACAATGCACTTCAATTTGAAGAAACAATTTCCTATCAAGATGATCTCCTCTATTGATACTTCTCATGAATGCATAAGAATTCAATTCACAAACATCTTGAATTTTTTAAGCATTAGGATTACCTCTAAAGAGCTTGGCTTGAAATCTCATCCACTTCCATGGTTTACACATCATTATCCTTGGCTACCTTATGAAGCATAATTTCTAATTGCTTGTATCCCCATTCTTCACATTTGAAGCACTGTAGTTTTAATGACCTACTTTTTTGACCCTTTCCTCCCTTGCCTTGGTCCTCTTGGCTTTGTCCTTCTTATCAACTCTTTTAGTCTTCTTATCTTGGCTACCCTCCTTGTCTTTAGATCTATACTTGGATCACTTATTAGATCTAGATCCCTTGTCCATTCCTTTGGATGTTTATTTGCTCCTATTTTTAAATCCACCTAATTTCTTCCTAGCCTTGAGTGCCAAATCATAAGCCTCATCAAGAGTTTATGGCTCATAAAAGGACAACTCTTTCTAGTACACCATTTTGAGAACTCATAAAAGGATTGAAACTTATTTATACTCCTTCCAATTTACCTTAGCTTGGTGGCATAGATCACAAAATTCAATGTATAATTCTTTAACATCCTTGTCACCTTACCTTAGAAATTTTAACTTCATAATGGTTTCTTATCTCTAATGAAACTATTTAAATTTAGTTTTCAACCTATATTTCATCATATCCCAATCTCTAATAGATTGACCATTTCATCTTTCATAACCATGGGACTCTTTTATCCATCAAGTAGAATTCATGCCTTCTAATGTAGATTTAGCAATAGGTTCCCTATAGTTATTTGATATCTCTTCCAATTGAAAACACTTTTCAAGGACCTTTATCCAACTTGAAAAATCATTGGTTCCATCTACACCATTGAAAGTCCTCAACTCTACGTATGGAAGTTTTAAAGCATTTTTAAATGCTATCGTAAGCCTTTCCTCATCTTCCTCATCAAGCTTTCTTGAAGAAGTATTGAACACTGCTAGACCACTTGGAGTTCTTATTTGAGAAATCGGGTTTCCTTCCATTGGAATCCTTGGCTAATTATTTTCTATACTCCCATAGATGGATTAACCTTCCTCTTCATCCACTTCATCTCCACTGGGCTATGAAACTTCTTCATCCTAACATTCATGCTTCTCACCTCCATAGGTCTAGATATGGCTAGGACCAACTTGTCTATCCACCTTCACACTGATTTCAACTAATAGAACAAACATCATCTCAAAGGTAGACTTCATGCTCTTCATGTCCTTATTTAGAGCTTTCACATATTTCTTCTTGGGTGCCATTTAAAATTCATAAAATCCTTAATTAAAATCCAAGCAATAATAAAACTAGGCTCTGATACCAATAACACTGGAGTAGGTTCACTCCACAATTAAATAACCTTCAATGCACTAAATCTAAATATTATGCAAAGACAAATGTTTTTACTAGAAAACAACAAAACTATCTATCTTCAATTAATTTATTAGAATATTACAACAAGGTTCGCAAAATCCACAAGCATCTAAAACCTATCATACTCAATAATATTACAAAGCATGAGGCTCTACAATCACACAATGGTTGTTCTCAATATAAGAAACAACCAAAAGAAATCTCTCCCATAACTTGGGACTAAGACTCCAACTCAAAAGTGAGATACAAGAGAATAGAACACATAGAACAACATACTGCAAACTGATCTTGAAGCTACAATCACTAATTACCTCATCCAATGTGTTCATCCACTTTATCTTGCTTAGCTCTCTAATCTAAAGTGTTTTTTCTCTCACTCCTTAGTCTTTAACAATGATAAATACATCAATATTTATGTCAAACTAGAAGATAAAAATTCTAGAAACCTTTTCTTAACTCATTCTAAGATTTTCTAGATATTTTCCAAGTCTTCTCAACTTCTCCTTAGTTGTACCCATCTTTTTTTAATTGCATTCTAGCTATTTCCTAAATTAGTATGGGCATTTTTGAAAGTTTCTTCATCTATCTAGATCATATGTAGATTTTCTAGAATGTCTCTTATGAAAACCCAACTCTTAGTTTGAACATCTGCTATTTTTCTAGGATGTCTCATATAGTCTTGGGATGTTCCAAATTTTGGTGGCACATCCCTCCCATAATTTCATTTGTAAAATTAGGATGTCTTAACTAGGACATTCCAATTTCTAATGGGATGTTTCACCTACAAGGAAAAAACAAAAAATATATATGTTTTGACATCTAAAATCTCCAGATGCCTTCAAACAAGTTCCCATAGATCCTAGAATCCCCTAGACTTATCAAAATGAGTCCAAAACACCCTAAAACATTCCAAAACATCTAGGAATATTCATTAACAAAAATAAACATAAGAAGAAACACAAAAATAGGACACACTCATCTAGGTCTTCTTCAAGCACAAAACCTACAAAACAACTTGTAAGACAAGCACAAGGGAATTGGAAGAGGTGTTTCTACACCATCAACAAAGAATCTGAGAATGCATGGCCTATTTAAATTCAAATCATCATGATTTTAATGACTTTTGGATTTTTGCAACTCTTTCAAACTTGAGACTTTTGAGAGAGAGAAAGATTCAAGAATCTAGAGCCATTTTCAAGAGAAAATCATCCAAGGTACTAAGTTCTTATTATAAAAAAAAATGAACTAGGCATACTTGGGAGGACCACAGGACACACACTGCCCATCCATAGGCCAAATTGTCATCATCATTTTCAAGAAGTTGTGAAAAAATTGTAATTCCACATCTTGAACTCATTGAACCTTGCATTTTTTATAGAATTAATACAAATTATTTACAATGTTTTGTATATTTTCTGCAACTATACTTTAGTGTTAGATCTATTATTACACATTTTCTCATTTGTTTTCATGATTTCATCTTGGTAACAGACCCTCCAAGTCCTCAAGTAATCACCAAGACTATTTGAGATTCTCTAGATCCTTTTTTTGAGGTCCAAAAATCTAGAGATAAACTATTATATACTAAATTTTTCAATTCTTTAGCACTAAAATTTTTAGCCATTATAGTTTTTGGTACTAGAAGGAGGATATTTGCCTAAATTCTTCATCAAAATACATTTGCAAATCCTTACCTATTTCTACCTTACCTACCAACATATCTAAAACATTGAAAATTATTTTGATGTTTTTCAAAACCCTAACATGTGGAATCAAAACTAGTTTTTAGTGAAATCAAAATTTTCCATCACTATTTGTGCAGTGTACTATATAGCGTTGCTTCAAATACTTGCCCCTAGAAATTCAAAAAAGTGATTTTTGGCCATTGTAGTACACAATGCTATCTTAGCCTTCTACATTGGTAGCCAAAAAGACTAATTTTAATTTCTATGAATGTAGTACATAGTGATGTTCCTACCCATACACTCATAGTCCAAAGTTTTTCATATTTATAGTTGTAGTGTATTTTGCCTTGTCTATTCTATATACTTGTAAGCTGCAGATTTTTCTATGTGATCTTCATATACGTTGAAACCTATTAATATTTCTCCTAGCATTAGCTCAATACATTATAAAATTTTTTAAATTTTTGATTGCAGTTATAGTTAATATGTTAGAGTTCGATATGTTATTAGTTTCACAAGTTGAAACTTGTCGGTAGTTTCATAAGTTAAAACTCTTATACTTTGGTAGTTTCACAAGTTGAAACTTTTATATGTTGTCTGTTTCACAAGTTGGAACTTTTACACATTGACACCTTTATGAGTTGGAGCTCTTATAAGTTAGCTTATGATGAGTGGTAAGGTACCCCTACACTTAAACATACTAATACGATCGTTCATGCATGATCCGATTGAACTCCATGGACAAGCCAGTTGTGGTATCTAGATAGTTACACGTTGATCGCAGTTTGCTGTCTTCCCACCTAGACTAGTATTTGCTTTGTCATGTATGGTTTAGTTCAGAGTGAGGTGTATGATGTGATCCTAAACTAGTGCTACTCCTAGAGACAATGGAAGATAATCTTGATTAAACTAATGAGTAATAGGAAATGAAGTCTAAGCTAACTTAAGTGTGATGAGCATCCGTTCCTTAATCATTCGTACAAATCTTGGACCTTGTGCACAACTACTACTGGCATTACCAAGCGTAGATCCTAGGTATGCTACTGGGTTACCAAGTAGTCACACTTAAATGCTCGTGATTAAGTCGTACTCATTCTACATTTAATAATAGGAATAGTAAATGATGATAAAGAAATATTAACTAAGAAAATAATAAATAACAATAACAATTAAACAGTTAAAACTAAGTGAATGCTGCAATGATGAAGTAATCTCAATCTTTATTTCTGGTCATGTGCGCGTGCAAGTACGTCACACTCAAATAAAGGTGCCATACAATTACAAGCATCACACTACGGGCATGCACTAGGAAAATATTCTAACTCCTACGAAAACAAAGTGCAAGTGCTTCGCTACAACTACTAAAAAGACACCTAGGTGTGGTGGAGGGCCACTTATTTATAGGCTAGAATAGACATTGTGTAAATGGGGCTACGTATATGGGGCCTAGTATACGGGGCCTAGTATACATAGCGGGCTTAATATACAGGGCCTAGTATATGAGGCCTAGTATACGTAGTCCCTGAAAACCATGATTCATCAGCTTATATGTTAAAAATCTCACAAGCTAATATGTTCACATGTTAGCTTATACATTGAGAGCTTACAAGCTGATATTTCCACAAGCTAGCTTATACATTAACATTTTCACAACTTGGAACTCTCACACATTAGAGTTCATAAGTTAGGATTTTCATATATTGGCCTTACATCTTTTATGCCTTTTTTCCACTACACCATTTTACCATATAACTTCATACACATGGCATTAAACCAAGAATCCATCCACATCTACACTCTTAAGGATCCATTTTTAGTTGAGCATTAACACTTCCTTAGGCAAATGGGGCTATAACTAGCTTTCACGAATAGAAATGAAAAACATTACAAATTCATCTATACTAAAATTCAAGTTGGCTTACTTATCCCTAATAGAGAGTAAAAATTAAAATTTCATCTTGAGATAATCCACAAAAATGGAAAGGAGTATATTTCCTCTCCTCATGATCAAATCAAACTAAGTTCCATACTTGTATGTTGGTGTAATTAGTAGACTAGGATGACACAAGTGAGAAAGTCAGTTCAAAACAAAGCCAAGGAGACCAAGATGATTTTAAGGCTAAGTATGAACCAAATACATTCCTAGAGGACCTTATTCAATGATCCACTCCAGAGGTAGCCACCCCCAACTTTGCACCCCCACATCTTAGTTATAAACCAAAAATCTCCTATCTCCTATACAAATCAAGTTTCTCAACCTACCTTATTTACCTCCATGATTACCTCAACACCTTTTGTAATGAAACACCAGTCTCAACAAGCTTCTCACTCTACCTTATTATTCACATTAATGCCTTTTGAAACTCAACTTCGTTCAATATGATCATCACCAATGGTATCTACCACACCACCTCCTTTCATTATTCCAATGGGCCCTTCTTTGGAACTCTAGGCTTCACAACCTTTCTATACCATCTTTGTTCATTTCATCCCTCATATTTTAACTCCAACATCCTTCTTTGTATTTAACCCCCCTATGACGGTGGTGATGCAACCTCTTCCATATATATTTCTATGTTCATTATGTGGCCCTAAGCTATTCAAACTTCTCCTCAACCATTAGTACAAACATCATAGCCTATAGGGATGCTCGAAGACTTGGATCAAGCCTTTCAAATGATCCAAGAACTCACTAAATATCTACAAAATATTAAAGCTAGCATCATTCAGATGGTAAAAATTATGGATTCCTACTAGGATGATCACATAAGCCTTACCATTCCTAAAATAACCTTACAGATGGGCATGCCTATCCCAAGCTTCACCGAATACAATGATGAAGGGGATCCTAATGCACACCTTGCTACCCTTTGATCTAAGTGGATCTTGTTGCAAGTATGGACTTTATACAATACTATGCATTTTCCCTATCTCCCTCAAGGAAAGGCTTTAGATTGGTATCAAACCTTTCCTAGAGGTTTCATCTCTTCTCTTGAAGACTTAACAAACTAATTTATCAACCACTTTAGATAGAACTTGAAGCCTGATATAACATTGGACAAAATTAAAGTTCATTTAGAGATGAAATTCAACACTCAATGAGATCCCTAAGCCCATCCCTGAAACCCACATCATGGCTATCTTCAAGAAAGTAGTTAATGACTTCATAAGTTAAAGTTTTACTATTTAGAGCCCTGATCACTAAGCTAAGTCTTTTTGAAATCTAAGAACATTGAGGAGGTGGATGAGGCTATTAAAGATCTTGTCTATGTGTCCTATAAAAACCAACACATAAGGAGGAATAGGAAGAGAACTAAGCAAGAACAAAAAATCATGGCCATAGTAACAAAAGAGCTAAAATAAGCAAAAAGGTAAAGATCACCACCATGTAACACATCTTCTCACTCATCACAACTATCCACTTCATATGCTTCCAATCAACTAAGATCAAATTTTGAGCAAAAATATCAATCGATGTACATTGGATTGCCCATGAAGCCCTATGAGCTTTTAGAACATTTTCATAAAGATAATTGTATACAACATAAGCAATTTTCTAAGAAAGCTTGTAAGAGGAACAATCATCTTTGTGACATAGCTAGAGACCCAGAGATAGCTACCAAAGATGGTCCAAAACTATCAAAGTACTTTAAACTATATAAGTTTTATCATTATTATCAAATGGCTAGTCATGTCACGAATTTCTACCTAGCATTAAAAGAAGAGATCCAAAAGTTGATTGACCATGAAGAGTTGGTGTTGAATAAGTCTAAATCTTCAAACACCAATAAAAATATTACATCATAGCCTCATTCACAATAATCAAATGGTCTAATCTTCCTAGAAAATCATTTGTTATTAAGGTACCACCTCAACCTTAGAACATAAAGCATAAAATCCCCTTTATCATTAGGGTACCACCACATCTAGCCCCTAAGAAGCCTTTTGTTATACATGTTCCACCTTCAGTGGTAACAACATCATAATCCAAACAATGTGTTATCATCCCCTCTAAGTCTAGGAAATCATTTATTGTCTGGGTTCCTTCACCTTCAACAAGCAAACCTGTAATAACATATGATTAAATCCTACCTATAGTGGCCAATAACTTAATGATCAACAAGAAACCATTACTACAAAGGTGATGAAAACAACTTGTCATTAAACTAACATCTAAGTTCACTAAAGATAGTGAACAATAAAAGGTCTAGAAATAAGTTGACCCATTTAGACCTACATCAAGACTAGCTCCATCCATGAACAAGGGACCCAAGGCACATACATTAAAACCTAACCCAAAAATCCTAGGAAGGATGGAGAAAATCAAAACCACCAAGGCTAAGAGATCACACATCAAGGAAAAGAATTTCCTCATAATAATGAAATAATATAAATGGTCCCTTAAAAAAAGAACATAATATTGAACCTATACAATCTAGTCATGACTTTTCCTGCTCATAGAGACACACTAGCTCAAATGTTGATCTTTATCCCTATGAGTGAAGATATGCCTACTAACAAAAACTTCATCCACTTTGTCATTGAGCAAGCTTCACTTAGGGAAAACATCAACCTATTTTTAACTTTCATAATAGTGAGGTGAATATTGACTCATGGAATGGATAAGTGCTATCTACTCCTCTCCACATTACCATACATGTTGGTAGATATAAGGTTCATTGTGTTCATGTGAATGATCGGGCAACAACCAATGTGATACCATTTCCTATTGTTGAGAAACTAAGGTTAACTAAAAAAATCCAAGAAACCTCTACCTTTTCTCTCAAGTCATTAAATGGATCATGAGTAATATTTTGAGGTTCTATCTCCTTCGATTTCATAGCCAAAGAATAGTTTCCCATGTCCACCAACTTCCTAGTAGTTGAAGAGACACCAAGTTTTAGCCAGATCATAGGAAGGCCATAGTTAGCAAAGCTTCAGGTGGTCTCATCTCCTATACTTTAGGAGATTCACTTACCATATGAGAGTGGTGAAATTTTCATTCTTGGAGACAACACATTTCTACCATCTATCAATAATGTCAATATTGAATGAGGTTCAAAGGTGGAATTTCAAGAGGAAACTCCCAACATATAAGTTAGGGCCATAAACAATAAAAATAATAAAATAATGATATTAATATTGCTAATTATATAGCCTTACATTACTAATGAGAATATATGTTTCTTACCATATCAAGAAAGAAGAATGGTGGGCATAGAATGATACAAAAGAGGTTTCTTGATATATCAAGAATCAAGCAACAAATTCACTGTTAATATCTTGTTCCTTCCTTTATTAATTAGTTTTTGTCTAGTTTGTTGGCCTTATACTATGTTTTAATATTTTTTTATTCCTATATTTTCTTTCAAGGCTATCCCATACTTGTTAGACAAGTATGGCCATGGCATCTTACGGCCTAAAACTAGTGGCCCATCAAAGCCTAAAACTAGCAATACAATGGTCCACCAAGGCCTAAAAGTAGTGATACCATGGCTTGCCAAGGCCTAAAATTAGTAATATGGGATAATATTTACTTCCTTTACTCATATGTACATGTACACAACATGTTGAGATTAAGAGATATTTAAGGTTTTTTTACCAAAATCTCCACTTTCTTAGTTCCAATGTTGTCTTATGGGTAGTCTTTTATAATTTGTGGGCCCCACAAGACTTGGTCCAAAACTCCAAAAACCTTAGGAGGGATAAAAGGGAGAAAAAATCTTAATATGTTGAGTTTTGGCTACAATTTTCTAGCTTTTATGTTTACAAGTTAGGCTTTCTTGTCCAATGTATAAGCCAACATACAAAACCCAAGGCCTTGGTCATATGTTGGTCACAAGATTCCCAACATGTGGGCCAACATGTGGAGTTTATGACAAAGACTATACCATTTTAAAATCAACCACAAACCATCTAGAGGACCTCCCAAACTCCAAAATTTTAGCAATTTTCTTAGATGTCAAAAATTTTCTAAAGAAATCCCATACATTAAGGGTTTAGAGGCTATACATTGGAGAACTTGGTCACACACATTAGGCCAATATATAATCCAATGAGTAAGATCTTAAGAACATCTAGTCCTTTCTAAAATACATCATACTTTATCAAAAATGGTCCCAAAAGTTGTAGATCCTCCTCCAAGCCCTAAATGCTAACACAAAAGCCTAAAAATGGTAAAAACCTTGTCAGAAAAACATACAAAAAAAGGGTCAAATTTGATCCCACACATTAAGAATTAAGTTCCACACTTTGGACCAATGTATAAGCCAACATGTGAAGCTTATAACAAGTTCTAACATGTCAAAATGTATCCAAACGTTGCTTAGTGGCACCCACAAGACTTAGAAGGTAAGATTGACTAAGAAATTAATCCTTTTAAGCTAAAAAGATAGTCTTTTGATATCATACGTTGGAGATGTAAGCCCCACACGTTGGACCAATGTATAAGCCAACGTGTTAACACAAAGTACTGTAGACAACAAAAACTAAGTCAAAAACTTCAAAAATAGTCAAATTTGATCCATAGATTTGGAATTAAGTCCCACATGATGGACCAATGTATAAGCCAATGTGTGGACCTAATACAACCTCTATCTTGGTTAATACAACCTTAAAAACTATAGATTACCCTATAGAATCCTAGCTACTACCTTAAGAGCCTGGAGAGCTCAAAAACTAAGTCAAAAAGCCTTGAAATCTGGTAGATTTAATCCCACATGTTTAGGATTAACTCCCACACATTAGGTGAACATTTAAGCCAATGCATGGACCTAAAAAACTCAAAAATGGATCAATATAGCCTCAAAAACTATATATTATGCTTCAAGACTCCAACCACTAGCGTAGGAGCATGGAGAGCTCAAAAATTGAGTTAAGAAAAACTCAAAAAAATAGCCAAATATGATACATACATTGGGAATTAAGTTCCACATATTAGTTCAACATATAAGCCAATGTATTAACCTAATCAAACCTTTATCATAGTCATTTCCACTTCAAAAATTTCAAATTTTTGTCTGATGTCCTAGACATTATCCTAGGAGTCTTCAAAAGTCAAAAACCTAGTCAAAAATCCTTGTAAATGATCAAGTTTCATACAACACATTGGAAAACCACCTCCCAATGTGTGGACCAACGTCTGAACTTCTACAAACTTCTATCTTAGACAAAAACAACTTCAAAAATTATAGATCTTCATCCCAAATCCTAGCCGCTCCCACAATAGCTTGTTGAATTCAAAAATTAGGTAAAAGCTCTCACAAGCTAGCATCCAAGCTTCCAAACGTTGGAAAATCACCTACTAACATGTGGAGCCAAAACCACCTTAAATTTTCTCAATACCACTTACAACTTATACCAAAATGATCCCATAGACTACAAAACCCTAGACACTGACCTAGGAGCATACAAAAGCTACAAAAAAGAAAACCTTGTTGAAACCATCCATGGGATCCTCACGAGCTTGCATCTCAACATTCACATGTTGGAAAACCACTTGATAACATGTGAGCCAATGTGTGGGGAGAAAACAAGAGAAGTAACATAAAAGATTAACGTACCTATTCAAATCTCTTGGTATGTATCCCTCCCCTTAGATCTTTCCTAGGAAGATCCACCATGACCTCCATTTTGCACTACATAGTTGTTAGCTTAAACTTTCTTAAAATTTCTTACACCTTGTACCAAGAAGCTCCAAAAATTTTATTTTTATCTCCTAGGCCTTGAACACTACCCTAAGTACCTAGAAAGACCAAAAAGTTGATAAAAAAATTTCTAGAACTTGCGTACAAGTCCCACACATTACGGTACCAAGCTTCACACATTGTGGTATTGCATGGGCCAACATGTGTAATCCATATCACTAATGGATGAACCAAAATTGCCTAAATGCTATTCTGGTGGATTTCATAAGTTAAAAACCTACATCAAACTACCCACACGTTGGGGAGGTAGACCCTACACATTGTGTACATGACAAACAATGTTCACACATTGAAGGGACAAACTCTACATGTTGATGGGGTTAGGCTAGGTCAAACAAGGTTGAGCAAGGTTGAAAATAGTATAAATAATAGTATTTTTTATTATTTTATTTTTATGATTGAACTAAATAAAAATCTAATGAAAATAAGTTGTAAACTATGAAAATAGATGAAAACTTCAAGAAAATAGGCTATAAACTATCAAAATTAGTAAAAAGCTGAGGAAAATAGGTTGTAAACTATCAAAACAAGAAAAAAGCTAAAGAAAATAGGTTGTAAATTGTAAAATAAATAAAAAAGCTCAAGAAATTTATTAAAATAAAAAAAATTAAAAATAAGAAAAATATTGTGAAAACTAGCAATAAATTGCTAGGAAAGTTAATTTTTGGAGTACAAATAATTTAAAAACCTAGAAAATTATGCTTCAGCATGTTGACATCATATGGTATAATTTGATATCATTTTGACATCATTTGGAATTTTTCAACAACATTTTGCATCATTTTAACAAATTTTGGCCCTATACAACCTTGTATTGACCTCATTCAACACCATTCTATGTCATTTCAAACATCATTTAGTATCATTTGGTATCATTTTGACATCATTCGGTGTCATTCAATCCCATTTTGCACCATTATGACACCATTTGACCCTTTTTGGTGTTATCTGACATTGTTTTACATCATTTGGCATCATTTGGTACCATGTGACATCGTTTGGTGTTATTTTTCATTGTGTTGACTTCATTTAGCCCTATTGAAGACCATTCAACATTGTTTTACAACATCTTGACATCATTTTCTTCATCATTCTAATTTCATTTGATATTATTTAACAACATTTTAACATCATTTAGTATCATTTTTTACATCATTTGGCCTTCCTTTGCCATCTTTAATAACATTTTCCATCATTTAACCATGTTTGGCCTCATTTTACCATTATTTGGTGTTATTTTGCATGATTTTAACCCTCATTTGGCCTTTACTCCACATCATTTGGCATCATTTGGCTCTAGTTCCATCTTGTTCCATAGTGATTTACCTTTTATGGCCTTTCTTTACCATGCTATGATCTTATCATGCCATGTTGAGCCTTATTCTACTATGTTTGACCTTACTTTGCATTATTTAGCTCTGTTATTACAACTGTTTGGCATTATCTTAGCATTTTTTAATAATTTCATCATGTAGAGGTCACTTGATATGCTTATGTTGACATGCAATATTGAGCTATGAAGATGATGAAGCAATTTAATTGGGCTTAGAGCTTAAATGGATCTTTCTTCTGATGTTGTTTGATTAAATGGTCTTGAATATTTAAGCCTTAAACATGTAAACCATTGAGCATGTACCCTTAACACCCTAGAATGTCTTGACTGTCCTTAACATTGAAAATAAAAAACATCTCGAAGGATTCCTTAGTCAAATTCCCCATTTCAAACCATGATGGTAAGTAAAAAATGCATGAAACCACGTTCCTTGCTAGAAGTTAAGTTTTCTCAAGACATCATCAAATCCCTACAAGTCAACATTGAAGCCTTTGGATGATCTTAATTACATCTAATGTTAACACATTTGCTATTAGTCTTCATTGGCTTTGTTTGCATATTGGAACAAGCACAGGATGTTGATTGACCTCATGACCTATAACAAGCAAGCCTACATGAACTCTTATTTCTTTTTGGCATTTCAAAGTACTGCAAACTTTGTATG
>MNCI01032346.1:133192-153528 GCA_015680685.1 Gnetum montanum | reverse complement strand
ATTAATTAATATAGATTAAATAGCAAACATAAGTATGACCACTTTGAGCATATGTCTAATGCTTGGTAATTCTAGTAATGCTTAACATTTGGTAACCCAGTAGCGCTATATGTGTTCAGGATGTGTATGAAAAGTGGGAATGAATACTTATGTTAGGGTTAGTTAAGTGTTAGATAGTTGTTAAATTAATTTAGCAATTAAATAATTTATTCCTTATTATTTATTCTTAGGTAACTTAATCCATAAAAAATAAAATGATAAAAATCATATGCCTCAGTTACAATTAAGCATGCACTTACACTTCACAAGTGGAACTAGGAAGAAAAAAATTGCAACAATTAGTTTCACCTCCTAGAAGCTAGTGTACGTAGAGAGTAAAAGTCTATGGAATTTGACTAGATCACTAAATGAATGCTAGTGATTCATATGGTTGGGTGTAGGGTATACTCATTGCTCATCATTGGCATAGTTGTTGGAGACTTTAGTTTGATATGTGCACTATTTAGGACTTAGTGAAAATTATTCAACATCATTGGATCAAACCTTAAAGTCACAATCATTCTAATTAATAATAATTATAAAAAGCATACTAATTTTTATTTTAATCAAAAATTTCTTCTTCTCATAAGGATGATTCTTTTCTAAAAGTCAAGCACACATCCAATCAAAGGAATGAATGATGAAATCAGCCAGTGCCCTAATAATGGTGAGTGGTATATACTCATCCTAATGAGTATGTGCTTGATTTCATCTTCATATTGCATCAAGATGAATAGATGTAGTGGAGGGATATGGAGGATAACATTATGTTGCTGCTTGATCGATCAGTTCCTATGATGCTCCAACAAACTATTATGAGGTTAGGCATCCAAGGGTTCATGTTGAGTAAGTTGTCCAGGATCACGACTCTAGGGATTACCATGCCACTGGGACATAACATAAAATTAATTAACAATAGGATAAGTGTTATGAATTTTTGAAGATAAAATGGTTCAATAACTCCTTATTCTTTTTGGGCCAAAAAGATAGTGAGGATCCCTTCTCTAGGGATTTTCATTTCTCTAACTCTCCTCCCCTTGGTTTTGAAAAAGGGTGCTTGAACCAGAATTTATAGTCCACTATAAATAATCTTGGTTTAGGTAAGAACGGGTCTTGTGATCATGGTAGATCTAAAGATAGGAATCATGGTAGGGACAAGGATAGGCATTACAATGATGATTGTGGCTGTGACCACCAAAAAAGGGATGGAAAGCACTATAGTGCTAGTCCTCCTTCCTCTTCACCTTCATCATCCTCTTCTTCCTAATTTAGCTCTAATTGAAGCTATAGAGAATGTGACTATGCTAGAGGTGACCAACGTGTTAGAGTTGATGGTTATCATAGGGCTCATTAGATCAATTGAGATCAAGGGCATGGGCATTCAAGAAAGGCCCACTACCATGAGAAAAGGGATAATAGAGGGCATGATAGGCATCATGGAAATTATGAAGGACATGAATATGATGAGCCTTTTCTTGCTACTCAAAATATGCTAAATATCATAGATGAAGCGAGAATTCCAATGATGCATGTGAAAGATAGCCAAATAAAGTAGTTGGATATGCACAATATCCTCAAGTTTGAAGGGGGATATAACTTAGATTTGTAGAACCACCTACAATCCTTTCATGATGCATGTGCCTTGAAGAACATAAAGAATGAATGTCAAAAACTTAAGTTGTTCCCTAAGACACTCATAAAAGAAGTTGAAAGTTGGTACTGATATTTGGAGCTAGAATCAATTCATAGATAGAGTACAATGCTTAAGCTGTTCAATGATAAGCATTAGATGTACTCATAAGTGTCCAACTTAATAAAGCAAATTCAATATTGGTGATAAGGAACACATGAACCATTAGACATAGCCATGGTCAAGTGCTATTCTCTTTTGCACCAATTTCCTAGCCATGCTTATTCTTAAAAGGAGCAGCTTCACCATATTATAGATAGGCTTCACTTAGAAATGAGGAGAAATCTTAGGATCTATGCCTAAGGAAGACTATACAAACATAGATCCCATTAGATCTAAAGGCTCATTGAGTAGGTTTCTAAAGAAGAAGAAGAGATAAGAAAGAGAGAAAGTGTGGAGGAACACAACCGAGACCCTTCCATCAAAATAAAGGAAAGTTTGGTTCTATGACAATGAGAAGGAGGCACCACTTGATGAGGTGGTGCAACATAAGATCTTAANTATGACAATGAGAAGGAGGCACCACTTGATGAGGTGGTGCAACATAGGATCTTATTGATCTAGAATTATATTTTAGAAATTTTAGCTAAGGTAGGTAAAATGTGAAACTCTTTGGATAAAAAATCTTAAACCACTCTGAAAATAGCAGAGGAATCCAAAGAGCAAAGTAGTAATCGTGATCATAGGAGAAGAAAGGAAGCTGCACCTACCCACAAAAGGGGTAAGGGTAAAGCTAATACCATAGAGGAGGTTGTGGAGCCTAAATTGGATGATGGTTGGTGTAACATCTACCAATATGAACATCCTAAGGGATGTTTACTTGTAGGAATCTAGGGTGTACGCTCTAAATCTTAGATTGGCAAAAAGGAAAGCACCTAGAAGATTAGCTTATCCACAAGGAAATCAAAGGTAATTACACCAACAATAAGGCTATTATCCAAGTGGAGCTCCACCACAACCAATTGAGCACTATCATTAGTGGTAGCATCCACAGTCATGGGGGATGCCACCATCATGACAACATTACCTATACAGACAACCTAATCCATATGGGTACTATGTTCAGTAGCCTATTTCTCCACATGACTCTTCCAGTCAAACCTCATTCTAACATCACTACTACCCTCTTGAGTACTATAGAGCTCAATCCCCATCTCCAAGAGGGGAGTCCTCATATCCTTATCATCCTTCTCATCCTTCTGCATATGTTCCTCTACCCTCAACCTATTTACTACCTTCTCCATCAATGAAGGATAAAATTTAAGCCTACCTATAACATTGTAACACTACTAGGGCTATTAACTTATAGCTAGATCCTTAGTTAAGTAGTTCGGAAACTAGATCTAGAAAAAGACCATTCTTCCAAACCAACCATCCTTGAAAGTCATTATAGACTCATGTGGTTGATAATTCTACTTCTCCCTCATCCTCTGCATCCAATCCACTCAAGTGCCCTTCAAACCAAACACCTCTAAAATTTTATATTGTCATGTTATTGCATGAGGTAACTAATTGGATAAAGGTTGATCATCTTTCTAGGAAAAAAATTGATCTTGGGAGTCCCTTAATCTATTTGCAAATCACTAATAATGAGCCATACAAGGCTCTTCTTAATTCAAGTTCTAGTGTTAATCTAATTTCTCATGAGATGTACAAAGCTTAGAACCTACTTCAACTCAAGAAGAGTAACATTCGCTTTAAGTTAGCAAACCAATCCATCATTATTTCCTTGGGACTAGTGGAGGATATTGTGACCACCATCTATGGGTGGTCCTATCCTATTGACTTCCTAGTTATCCATGTTGATAATTACAAGGGGGACTTTCTAATAATTATGGAAAGGGCTTGGCTAAGTACTATTCATGCATGACTAGGCATTAGAGACCTTTCCTTGGAGATTTTCAAGGAAAATGCATTTGAAAAGATTGAGAAGATGAGAGCTTCATGCATCACATATAGTGATATATGGTGCAACTATGTGAAAACACTATGGGCCATCAAAGGTACATTAATCACAACATGTAGATAATGTGTAGATGAGAAAAAGATTCAAAGGTACCTATACTCAGCAGCCACAAAATAGAAGAGCATCCAGTGGTTGACTATTGATCCTAAAAGCAACATACTTTGCATGGAACCAATTGAGAGCTTAACAAGTGCACATGTTGAAGGCATGGATGAACTAGAGCAAGTTCATCGCCAACTCTTTGATGATGAACCTAATGAAACTTATTAGGAAGAGTTGAAAATCCCTAAAAATTTCAAATAGGAGCCCCTAGAGTTGAAAATTCTACCTACCAGCATGAAGTATGCTTTGTTGAAAAATGGCAAGCTAGTGATACTCAATGTCAACCTTGCTTCTGAACTAAAAGAGATGCTATTGAAGGTGGTCAACAAATGGCCAATAGCCTTTGCTTAGTCATACCCTGAGCTCACTAGGATTGATCCTAGGGTATGCCAACATCTTATCTATGCTAATCGTTTCATAAATTCAAAGAGGCAACCATCATGATAGTTGAATCCCAAATTGAACCCTATGGTCAAGGAGGAGATTAAACAACTCCTAAAAGCAAGGTTCGTCTATCCCATTATGGATAACAAGTGAGTTAGCCCATTTGTAATCATGCCAAAGAAAAGTGGAAAAAGGAGGATCTATATTAACTTTAGGCTATTGAACATGGTGACCTACAAAGGTCATTTTGCCTTGCCATTTATGGACCAGGTGTTGGATACTATCTCTAGGTATTACTTTTATATATTTTTGTATGGTTATAGTGGCTATAACCAAATTTAGATTACACCAAAGGATCAGTCCAAAACTACATTTACAAGTCCTTTGGGGACTTTTACATACAAAAATATGTGTTTTGGTTTGTGCAATGCCTCTGCAACATTCCAATGTATTGTCCTTAGCATTTTTCAACAACAAATTATNCTACCAATTGAAAATCATTAAAGATGTCTAGTTATTCATTGGTCACATTGGATACTACCAATGATTCATAGAGAATTTCTGTAAGATTGCTAAACCATTGGTGGAGCTAACAAAGAAATATGCTCCATTCTTATGGATTGAGGAATGTGAAAAGGCATTCTAGAAACTCAAAGAAAAGCTTGTAGAAACTCTAATTCTATGAGCACTTAATTGCTCCTAACCATTTCACATCATGACAGATACATCTAACAATGTCTTGGAAGCCATGATCACATAGTTGAATGATTAGAAATGTCCATACTACATCCACTATGCAAGCCAAAGCATTGTGGGTGCATAGATGAACTACACCATAATAGAGAAATAGATAATGGTGGTGGTTTATTCCTTAAAGAAATTTAGGCATTATGTGCTTGGTTAAAAGGTCTTCATTTAGACAAATCATAGTGCAATCTTCTTCTTCATGAACAAACCGATGCTGAGCCCCTATGTCATATGATAGCTTGTGATCTTGTAGGAATTCCCTCTATAGATGGTAGATCAAAAAGGAACTAAGAATGTGGTTTTTGACCACTTATCTCAATTATGATGGGACAACAAAGAGGAGGAGAGTCCACTTTCTAATTAGTTCCATGAAGAACTCCTCTTTGTTGGTGCAATAAATGAACAAGTGTGCAATGAACCTACATGGTATGATGGCATCCTCACTTATCTTCTCACTTAGGAGATGTTGCAAGAGTTAGATCATAGGCAGAAATAGTAGTTTCTTCATCAAGCCAAATTCTTCATGAAGATTAATAAACACCTTTACAAGATGTGTACCAATGGCTTGGTTCATTGGTGTGGTCCTAATGTTGACCAACTATGTGTTCTTCAAGATGCTCATGAGGGCCCTTATGTGGGCCATTATTCTGGGAGATGCATAGTCATTAAGATCTTGATGGCAGGGTATTATTAACCAACACTCTTTAGGGATGCCCACATCTTCATCCACTCTTATGATCACTGGCAACGTGATGGTGGAATGACTACTCGAATGGAGGGACCTTAGTAGTGGATCCAACCATTGGAATCCTTTAATGTTTGGGGCATTGATTTTATTGATTCCATCACACCCATGTCAAATGGAAAGGCATACATTATAGTCACTATTGACTATTCTATGAAATGGGTAGAAGTAGAAGCCGTCACTGAATATACATATTCCATTGCTACTTAATTGATGAATCATGATTCATTAGGCTTTGATATCGGACTTGTGATATCACGTACATGATATTGCAGCCTGGCTAGCGATATTGGATGTGCGATATAGTGACTCTTGTGTAGGCATATAAATACACATGTAGGCATAAGGAGTTGGGAGTCAGTTTTTAGAATCAATTCATAGTTCATTTTAGAAGTTAGCTTTCATATTAGTTCTTCTCAACCCTTTTCCCCCAATGCATGCCCGCAGTGTGATGATTGTGATTGTATGGCAACTTCATTTGAGTGTGACGTATTTGGACATGTACATGATTGAAAATAAAGATCGAGATTACTTCATCATTGCAGCATTCACTTAGTTTAATTATTTAACTATTATTGTTATTTATTTCTTTTGTAGTTAATATCTCTTCACCCTAAACTCCTTAAATGCAGAATGAGTATGACTTAATCACGAGCATTTAAGTGTGACTACTTGGTATCCTAGTAGCGTACCTAGGACGCGCACTTTGTAATCCCAGTAGTAGTTATACATGAGGTCCAAGATGTGTACAAATGATTAAGGGATGGATGCTCATCACACTTAGGCTACCTTATACTATCTTCACCTTTTCTCTCTTAGCTTAACAAGTTATTTTCCATTGCCTCCAGGAGTAGCACTAGGTTAGAAACCACATCATACACCTCACTTTAGATTAAACCATACGTGACAAAGAAAATACTAGTTCAGGTGGGAAGATAGTAAACTGCGATCAGCGAGTAACTATCTAGATACCACAACTAGCTCGTCTATGGAGTTTGACTGGATCGTGCGTGAAATGCTCATATTCGTATGGTTGAGTGTAGGGATACCTCGTCACTCATCATTGGCGCTGTTGTCAGGGACAATGCTAGTTATGTAGATTAGTTATATCATACAAGATCATTGTAACAAGTATTAATGATATATCCTTTAAAAAATAAAATAAATTAAATTCAATTAAGTCACACACAACGAAGTCTCTCTCAGAAGACTATGATAATGCAACAACTAGTAAGGTAATTCATTGGAGAACCAATGAATTATAAAATGATGGAGATGAAGTTTGGAGTACCCAATCTGATGTAGGGGTCTCCTATGAGCATAAACAAAAACAACATTGTCCCAACTCATACTTGCATAACATACCTAGTGACGATGAACCCCTACTAGCCACTACAAGCCTAATGGAAATACAAGAGGCTATTTGAATATCTTGCAGGCATCATAAGGAAAGTCGTCTATCCAAGCTTGAATTAAAAAACTTTCCTAATTTTTCAGGAGGCTATTATTTAGATCCACAACATCATCTATAAGCCTTCCATGATGCCTATGTATGGAATAACATTGATAATTGATGGCAAAAACTTAAGCTCTTTCCTACGACACTCATTGGCCAAGCACAAGTATGGTATATGTTGTTAAAACCAAAATCAATTCAACATTGTCCAACAATGGTAGAACTATTTAATGAAAGATATTAAACCTATGCAAGAGTATCAGCCTTGAGGAGACAAATCCAAGAATGGAAACAAGTGCAACATGAACCCTTGGACATGTCCTTAGAAAGATATTATGCACTGTTAAACAACTGCCCAAGCCATGGGTTCTCCAAGGAAAGGCTAATGTACCACATCATAGATGGGCTCCATAATGAAATAAGGGAAACCTTAGGGATGTATGCTCGAGGTCAACTATATGAGCTACGAACCCACCATGTCCAAGAGCTTAACAAGTGGGTAGCAAAAGAAGAAGGAGAAATGGCTAAATGGGAGAATGTTGAAAAATCTCAATGGGACCAAAATTTTAAATCAACAAAGGTCCATAATTAGAAAGAGGAAAAATCAACTCATCTCAAGGAGGTGGAATCATCTTTTCCAATATTACAATCAATAGACAAAATTGAGGCAAAGATCAATAAGATGATGAAGTGGATACATGAAAAATGTGGAGAATATGCCAACATTATTGGAGATAGAGTTATGATGAACCAAGAAAAATGATGGAATACCATTAGAAAATTGAAAATAAGGGTTGAAGAGAATAAGAACTTAACTTCCAATCATACATATCAATGTAACTTTTTCCTGTACGATCACACCAAGGGACAATGGCCAATCTTGTCAAAATTACATGAGCACTGGGAAATAATGTTACATGCGGAGTTCGTGCAGAAATACTATGTTCAATCATAGTGACAACAATCCCATTTGTGGAGGAGGCCACCCCCAAACTGGTCACACCCTTCATACCACCCAAACCTAAGTGCTTATCAAGTTTAACATCCTGTTTCCCCAACTGGGTCAACATCCTCTATCTTGCCACATTATTATTATTCTCCTTAATATTATCAACCTGTATCCTTACCAACAAGACCACTACCTTGGGTACCTTACACTTCTCCTCAATTTGAAAATTCTCATCCTTCATCTCCTTCTATGTTGCCACCAATTGTACCTGAAAAATTTTCACCATAGCATTAACCCACAAATGTTACTTGTGCTTCTATTATCAATAGCAGTGGGAATCCTCTACAACATCATAGGTGTTCCTTCTTTAGATGTGATCATAGAAAGGGACACCACAGTTTAGAGACCACTACATCCACCAACTTAACACAAGTCCAACACTGTGGTGCATCTTCTTCTTCGAACTCAATGCTTCATGTTACCTTATCAGGGCCACCATTCAATACACCAACAACCATGTGGCCCAATGAATATAGCCACATGGGGAGACTTGTTGATCCTTGCATACCATCTTATGGTCACAAGTACCATAGTGGATCAACTCCTTATAAATTTACCACATCTTATAACTTGCCTCACTATGTCAACTCTAATCAAGTATGTGCACCCCAATGGGGTAAGTATGACTAGGTCCCAATATTTTCAACATGCAAGGATCCTAACCTTCCATTTATTAATTCTAGCTATGCTCAACCATTTAGTTATGGGGGATATCCCCTATTCTAACAAGCATAATTAATAAATATGTTTTCTTTCCTTTAATTTTACAATTTTTTATTTTCTAGTTTTTCATTTTTCAATTTGTTGTTTTATCTTTTTAAGGGTAATCTCATCGGTAAATAAAATACTCATGTAATCCATTGGTTGATGTGTTGTTCTATGCTATCAAGTTTCGAGTAACTAATTATTTGGATAGTGAGCCCATCACATCCATCCACCCATTCTATTAATAAGAGGTTCTACTCTAGGTACAATGATATTCTTAACATCATTAAAACTTGATATAATTTTGTGCTCATTATACCCAGAATGAAGAAGGATGGACCAAGAGGGAATGGCCAAGGTATGACATCAAAGGGACTTGTGGATTATCTTTGGTGACATCTGTAGGAGTTATCATATAGCCTAGTTGTCCTAAGATCCTTATAGATCTAAAAAAAATGGGAGTAAGAGTAATAAAGAAACTTAATAAAAGAAACGCATGCTCTTCTAGGGGGTCCCACTAGAAAGAAATGCACCCATGCCTAAAGGTGGGTGACTTCTCTAGATTAAGCATTGACAAAAAAAAAGAACACAAAAAAAGTGCCACAAAGCAAGAATCACTCCTCCATTGTACAAAACACCAAGTGATCATACACCTTGCCTTCATGATGCTCTTGTTATTGTCTATCATTGGGATGAAACAATGTGATGTCACTGATTAGAGGAATGGACTTGGTCATGATTTTTGAGCGATAAGTTAATGACACATTAATCATGCCTTACATTCAAGATTCATTATGCCTTGGGTTTGCTACCTCATGTCCCAATCTCTGCAATCCCTTCTACAATTTGCCTCATCTTATTGTTCATGTATTTATGATTTGTATCTTGTGTAGCATTGAATTCATACCTCATCATGGTGGTATCTACATGTGTGTGTTTTTTGGAACTGGTGTGGATTACATTTAACCCTTCTAGTGCCTACAGAAATTTTAAGGTGTGGTTATGCAAGGGCATTATAGGTTGGAACCTACTTTGGGGAGGACCCACTTGCATGAATTTTGTAATTTGTATTTGTTGCACATCACCACATCATTTTATACCCTCTAAGTACTTCATTGCCAAATCTATTCTTTCATTTGTCATCATTTTATTAGACGTTCCTCAAAACCATTCCATGTCCTTTTATGTGTCACATAAACAAATTAGGTTTGACATTAAACTTTTAAGGAAACTTCCTTGAAAAATTTGTAACTCTAAAATCACACTAAGTAAAGAATTCAACATTTATTATAGGCAATGAGTAAGGTATGAAATAATTGAACTTCTTTCAATAACCTTACTAACAATTGATCTTTGTGTGATTATAGATGGGCCCTAAAAGAGGACAAAAAGGAGGACCTTCTCAAGGTGCAACTGAATGTCTAGGGGAAGGCAAAGGCTAAGGACCTCATGCAGAACATGCAAAGTAGGAGGCATAATCATTCAACATCCATTAGGGAACTCCTGTCATTGCACAATCTGGCCAAGCAAAAGGTGGAGAGGTCAAGGCCTGATCCTATGAAGAGGAAGGATGAGTATTTGTGGCATGGCATGTCAAAGCCAATCAAGTGTTCCCATAGCTACCATGTCCATGGGAAGTGCTGACTCCATCAAACATTGGAACATCAGCATGGAAAAATCATAATCCTTAAATAGAAGAGGAGAAATGTTAGGCGCTTCTTCAATGGTATCAATCTCAGAAGCCTAGAGCACAAGACAAGGGAAAGCATCCATGGAGGAACCACCGCCACCAAGAACCACATGAGTTCCACAAAATTTTGTAATTTTGTGATTTTGTATTTTTTTATGTTTCTGTTCCAATTTTTTTCTATTTAATTCTCAACTATAGCATGAATAAATTCCTAGTTAGTTAATAATCCCATACCTCCTCACTGTGTAATCAATGGAGCTTGTTTTAATTTTGTTGGACTTGAGGACAAGCTTTCATTCAGTCATGGGGGTATGATGAATCGTGATTCATTAGGCTCTGATATTGGACACATGATATTGTGTACCCGATATTGTGACCTAGCTAGCAATATTAGATGCGTGATATTGTGACTCCTATGTGGGCCTATAAAAACACATGTAGGCACAAGTAGTTGGTAGTTAGCTTTTAGAATTAGTTTGTAGTTCATTTTAGAAGTTAGCTTTCATTTTAGTTCTTCTCAACCCTTTTCCCCCAGTGCATGCCCATAGTGTGATGATTGTAATTGTACGACACCTTCATTCAAGTGTGACATAATTGGAAATACACATGATTGGAAATAAAGATTGAGATTACTTTGTCATTGCAACATTCACTTAGTTTACTTATTTAATTATTATTGTTATTTATTTCTTTCATAGTTAATATCTCCTCATCGTAAACTCCTTAAATGTGGAATGAGTACAACTTAATCACAAGCATTTAAGTGTGACTAGTTGGTATCCCAGTAGCATACCTAGGACATGTGCTTGGTAATCCTAGTAGTAGTCATACACGAGGTCCAAGATGTGTACGTATGATTAAGGGACAGATGCTCATCGCACTTAGGCTAGGTTAGACTCTCTTCACGCTTTCTCTCTTAGCTTAACAAGTTGTTTTCCATTACCTCTAGGAGTAGCACTAGGTTATAAACCACATCATACACCTCACTTTGGACTAAACCATACATGAAAAAGCAAATACTAGTCCAAGTGGGAAGATAAAAAACTTTGATTAGCAAGTAACTATCTAGATACCACAACTAGCTTATTTGCGGAGTTCAACCAAATCATGCATGAAATGCTTGTATTTGTATGGTTGAGTGTAGGGGTACCTCACCACTCATCATTGATTTTATAACAAAAATGTTGTAAATAAGTTTGGAGTGCCATGTACATTGATTTCTAACAATGGTACTCTTTTTATAGGCACCACATTTTAGAAGCTCATGCAACGCTTAGGGGTTGAAGATAAATTAACAGCACCTTACCATCCCCAAGCCAATGGTTAAGTAAAGGTTACCAATAGAGAGATCACTAAGATCTTAATGAGAATAATTAGCAAATATAGGAGAGACTGGAGCACAAAACTCAATGATGCCCTTTGGGCTTACCACTCTGTACTGATCTAAATCATCGGTGTAAGGCTAGAAGGGAAAACAAACACGAAAAGATCATCAAGAAGACATAGTTGACCCTGCCTTTTCTTGAGGGCAAGCTAAAAAGGTAAATGAAGGTAGAGTGCCTTGGATGGTCTGCACGTAAATCAACCAAGGACTTCCTTGAGTGTAAACTATGGCTTGCACTGGGGTTATCGTAACTAATGTTTTAAAACATAAACAGTACACACAAAATGTAAAAAAAACGTATGCAGAACTTGTATTGTAAATAAAATATAAACTAAATGTAAAAAAGAATAAAAAATATAATGGCTAGCAAAATGAACTGTATTGTATTGCTTAAAAAAAGATGTGCACCGGTTAATGTGTAGCTACACGTGTGGATGGTAGGTCAAGCGCCAAGCCCTGGGGTGATGTGATGTGTTTTAGAAGTGCTTGGATGCTAGGAGTCAAGTGTGCTCGAGTGCCCAAGGATTGCTGGTCTGTGTTTCCTAAGCCATCAACCTTCAAAATTGCCAACGCTGTTTATGTGAATTGACAGGGTATTTATAGGGTTGGGTCGGGCTCAGGTACAAAATTCAAGAATGGAATCAATGGCTAGGAAATGAGAGGAAATTGGATCTAGTGACATGTGCCCAACGGACAACTGTGTGTGAGTTGGATGTGTGTGGGCAAGCTACGTTCTTGAACAGGTTCATCGTATCTTACAGTGTGTGGCTTACTCAAGCCCATGGAAGCACATACTATTTGGACCGTGAGGGCCTGACAAGCCCACAAATGAAGATTTACAATGAACTATTGATGTACAACAAGAGAAATTGGTCTTGGCTTTGTTAAAAATTCTGGATCTGTGACTTGACTATTGTAGGATGTTGATTCGAGTGGTTCCATGGCTATTTGAGGTGTCACTGTCTGAGTAGGACTTCTAGCATGAGTTGATTTTGTCATAGTATGTTTTAGCATGTCTTCAGCATGTGTATGCTGCGCTCACACTACACTCATGTTGCACTCACGCCGCAGTGTGACTTCAGCATGACCTCAACATTTGTGAGCAAAGACTTGCAAATTTTCATCAAATTTTGAACTTTGAAGCCTCATTCCTGAGTGCAAAAATTGTTTGGCTATGGTTGATCTTGAGAGTCATAAACTGAGGTTGAAAATGACTTGTCTTGAGCTATTTATGGCAGGTCATGTTGGACTCACGCTACAGCGTAACCTCAAAAACTTGTGAAAACTTGTAATTTTGAGCTGAAATCTGAAAACTTGTAATTTTAAGCTAAAATCTAAAATCTCTGACATTCTGAAGGCTGGGAACTAAAGCTGTTAAGGATGTGCTTCAAGGATGGATCACAACCTAGAAATCAGATCATTTTTAACTCAGTCTTGATGTTGTTTGGAGTTTCTCATGCTGAGGGTGAGCAAGCTTCCTTGGGCAAGCTGGGTGTGAGCTCCATGCCTTAGCCATATTTTTCCTCCAGAAACTTCAAAAGGGCTTGAGTTATTTTCATTTCAAAATACTAGGCCGAAATTAGTGGTGTTTCATTGGATCCTATTTGTTGACGTCTAGAGGAATCCACTCGAGAGGCATCAACAAAGAAGTGCAAAACACCATGAACAACCAAGCATCAAGCATTAACCGTCGACCCTTGGCTGGATGTTATCGCACCATTTTCAAAAGTACATGGGATTGAGGGAATGTGGTTCAAGAGGCAAGGGATTGTAATCAAGGGAAGGTCAGGAGTTGATCAAGGGTTATGATTGCTACCGGGATTGTGGGAGAGAAATGCTCTCACACGAATGAGCTATATCTTTGATCCTTGTCCATAGCTAGTGTTTAGCAGACTCGGAGCCAAGACATAGGAAGTGTGTTCTTTGGAAAAATATGACTCTTATAGAGTGTTTACAGGGCCTGTTGTAAATAGCCAAAGCCACACGATGGTGTGCAACATGGTCTCTTTGAGACACATGTGTAACTATTTATTTAAGAAAATTGCCTTCTCGCCTGGGGCTTGCATGAGAATAGCCAATAGTCTTTTGTTTATGATGTCAACAGGGTCATGAAGACCTTTTTCGTGCATTTTTCTCTTTGAACTTTTTTTTCTTTTCCTTTTTGTTTGTTTCTTATTTTCTTTTGTTTTTTCTTTATTTTGTCTTTCTTTTTATTTTTCTTTTTTTTTCTTTGATCTTTTTGAAAGAGCTTATTTTTAGTGCTATGCTCGTGTTCGAGCGCTTGCTTTTTTGTATCATGCATCATGTACTGTGTTTTGCATTGCAACTACTTAGGGAGTTACAATGTGCAACAGTGTATCAAGGGCTTTGAGGTGAGTAGGATACAATGTATCTAGGGGATGTAATCAAATAGGATAAGGGGGCATGATGGGCAAATAGGGGATGTATTAGGAGTCGAGAATGTACTTATGAATGGATTGATTAACCTTGTTGCAGGTGTTAGGAAGAATGTGATACCTTGTCGTCATGATGAAGTGCATCTATGCATGAACGTCGTAGGCATGTCATCTTGCAAACACAACTCCAAGGAGATAGGAAATCCACAAATGAGTTAGTTAGCTAAGCACTTTAAACAAGGAGATGGAGCCACCACATGCAATTTTCAAAGTAGACTAAATTATGAATAACATCAACTTCATTAAGGCCCATGAGACAAATTATGCAACAAGTCTTTGTGAAACATGAACAACCAATTGCAGAAACACATCTTTTCAAGTTCTTTCTTGACCATTGATGATGTCACCAGTTTATAGTCTTAGCGGACTGTTGCGGGTTAGTTTCACGTCATAACCCTTTGGACAGTGCCAATTTAGCATCGTAGCGGACGGTGCGTTGCTGGTTTATAGTTGTAGTGGACTGTGAAGAGGCAAGCTAGTTTATAGTCTTAGTGGACTTGAGATGCTAGTTTCATGTCATGGTGGATAGATGTGGCAGTTTAGTGTCATACTGAATAGAGCTCTATGATGTCGGTTTATTTTCATGACTCCAGGACCTTCTGTGGTATTAGTTTTAACTCATGATGCTAGGATTGTTTTGTGGTATCAGTTTTAAGTTGTGATGCCAGGACTTGTCTGTGGTATTAGTTTTAAGTCATGATGCCAGAAATTTTCTATGGTATCAGTTTTAAGTCATGATGCTAGGACTTTTCTGTGGTATCAATTTTAATTCATGATGCCAGGACTTGTCTATGGTATCAATTTTAAGTCATGATGCTAGGACTTGTCTGTGGTATCAGTTTTAAGTCATGATGCCAGGACTTTTCTGTGGTATCAGTTTTAGGTCATGATGCGAGACTTTTTGTGGTATTAGTTTTAATTTATGATGCCAAGACTTTTCTGTGGTATCAGTTTTAAGTCATGATGTCAGGACTTGTCTATGGTATTAATTGTAAGTCATGATGCTAGGACTTTTCTATGGTATCAATTTTAAGTCATGATCCCAGGACTTTTACATACCTCAAGTTTATCGGACATAGTACCATTTCAGGTACAAATGATTTGTAGGATTAGCAAACTCATTCCTATCCATGGATTAGAAAGTTTGAATGCTCCATTATTGTAAACCTTGGTGACCAAGTAAGGCCCTTCCTAGTTGGCTGAGAATTTGTTTGGATGTTCATGGGAGGCCTTAAGGACTAGATCCCCTTCTTTGATTGGGCATTTATTGAGATCTTGTTTGTGCCTTTGCCTCTATTGTTTCTGGTACCATTACATTTGATCAAGTCTTTGCATACATTCTTCCTCTACTCAATCAAGGTTAGCAATGCGCAGTTCATTGTTTTGAATTTTATTGAGGAGGCCTAAGAGAACTATCCGCAATGAGGGAACCTGTATTTCTAAAGTCAAAACATCTTCAGATCCATATACAAGGCTATATGGAGTTTTACCTGTAGGTGTTTGATGTGTCGTTCTATATGTCGACAATGCGTAGACTAATTATTCATGCTATCATCCCTTGCTCTGATTTAGCATCTTTTAGAGCACCATGATGATAGTTTTGTTTGTAGCCTCTACTTGACCATTGCTCTATGGGTAGTAGGATGATGAAAATGCATGTTTAATACCTAGGCTTTCACAAAAGCTTTTAGTATTTGCACTATTGAACTGTGGCCCATTGTCAGTAATGATGGTCATCAGAATACCAAAATGGATCATGATATTTTCTATTATGAAAGTGCAAACATGTTTAGATGTGGTCTTCCTAAGGGGAATAGCTTCTACTCATTTTTTGAAGTATTCAGTTGCAGTGATAATAAAGCTATGTCCTACAGAGGAAGATGGAGTTATTGATCCAATTAAGTTTAATCCCCATTTTTGGAATGTCCATGTGATTTGTGTCATATGCAATTTGTTAGGTGGCATGTGTATTAGATTACCATGCTTCTAGCAAACATCACACGTTCTAACCTTGGAGATGCAATCGTATTCCATATGTGGCCAGTAATATCCTAAGCACCTAATCTTCATTGCCATTGCTTTGGGTGCTATGTGCCCTCCACAAAGTCCTTCGTGGACTTTCTCTATAGTTGTTTAACCATCAATGCTACTAATGCACATTAGCATAATGCCTTCATAGGATTTATGACACAATGTATCCCCTATTAACGCATATTGTCAGGAACGTTTCTGCACAGCGTCTTTCTGAGCATTTGTCAAGTGTTGTGGAGGTTCGCCTCTTCAAAGGTACTCTTTTATGTTATCATACCATTCTATTGTGTGTGTTTTACTAATGGATGCTATAGGCATTCTGTCAAGAGTGTTAATTATAGGTTCGACACAACTTGTTATGGAGCTAGGCAACACGTGGAACATTTCGGGTATCATGTTTAAAGCTAGTGTGGAAAGTGCATTAGCAATGGTGTTTTCACTTCTAGGGACATGCTGTATATAAGTTTCTACTAGTTGTCTCAGCAGATGTTTGGTTAAATCACAATATGGTTGCAAATAGAGAGCCTTACATGCATAAACCTCAATGACTTGATTAATAGCTAGCTGTGAATCACCTTGAACTACAAGACGTGAGATTCTTGAAGTTAATGCTATTTGAAGACCTCGAAGAAGACCTTCATATTCTGCCACATTATTGGTACAAGGAAGGGTTAATCAGTAGGCAAAGGGTTGGATTTCTACAGAGGGGTATGTTAAAATGGTCGTAGCTCTTCCTCCCTAGGAGGTCAAAGCTCCATCAAAATAGAGGATTACCTCATAGTTGTTAGGTACAGTGTCTATACTATTAACATTCTCATCAGGGAATTTAGGGTTGACTATTGCTTGATCATGCATTGGCGAGATTGCTAATTGTGTGACTATTGCTTGACCTTTTGTGGAAGATTAAGCAACATAGTGTAAGTCATATTCTGTGATCATTTCTTTCCATCTAGCTATCCTACTCGATTCGTAGATGTTTTTAGTGATGGTGCAGAGTACGTTATCCTTGCAAATAATGTAAACTTGATTGTGGAAGAGATAATGCTACCATTTCTTCAAGGTGAAAATGAGGGCAAGGCATGATTTCTCTACATCATTGTATCATTGTTCATAGGCAATTAAAGCGTGGCTTAGGTAATATACAGGCATCTCGGCTCTATCTTGATTTTTTTGACAAAGCATTGATGCGATAAAAGAATCTGAAGTTGCAAGGTAGATGTAGAAGTGTTTATCGCCTTGAGGAGGATAAACTATTGGTAGTTGAGCTAGTTCTTGCTTTATGTTCTCGAATGCTTCTTGAAATTGTTGGGTCCATTGGAAATGCACATTTTTTTGTAATAGGTTTTGCATAGGTCTCAACTTATCTGTCAAACTCTTGATAAAGTGTCTAATGAATTGTAGCCTACCTTGAAGACCACATAGTTCAGTAAGAGTCTTTGGTAGTTGCATATTAGTTATTGCCTTAACCTTATCAGGTTCTACCCATATTCCTATTTCAGAGACTACGAAACCAAGCATCTTGCCTGTTTTAACACCAAAGACACATTTCTTTGGATTGAATCTAAGATCGTATTTGAGACAACGCTTAAGTACTAAGTCTAGATCTTTTGCATGTTGTTCAGTAGTTTTAGATTTGACCACGATATCATCAACATAATCATTAAGTTGATTGAGCATGTAATCACTAAATATGTATGTCATTGCTCGTTGATATGTAGCTCCTACTTTTTAAGGCCAAATAGCATCATAGTGTAATAGAATGTACCCCAAGGTTTCATGAAAGTTGTTCTGAGTTGATGTTTTGGATTGATTCTTATTTGGTTGTATCCTGAAAACCCATCCATAAAGGATAATAGTGCATGCCTAGCAATTGTGTCAATAAGTTGGTCAATACTAGGTAACGGAAAATCATCCTTTATAGTGGCTATGTTGAGATCACAGAAGTCGATGCATATGCATATACTACCATTCTTCTTAGGAACTACAACAATGTTTGATACCCAATCGGAATAATCAATGGCCTAGATGAAGCCAACTTGGTAGAGCTTTCTGATTTCAGCACGGACAACCAATGCTACCTCAGGTCTAACCTTTCGTGCTTTTTGCTTTACCAGTTTAATTTTTTCATCAAGGATAATATTGTGTTGAATGACCCAAGGATCTAGTCCTGGCATGTTTGTGTATGACCATGCAAAAATTTTTATGTTGTTTTTCAATACTTGAGTGATGTCACCTACAAGTTGGAAGTCTAGTAAGGCACTTAATTTCAATGTTTTGACTTCACCATTGACCGTGGTAATGGGGATTTCAACTAGAGGATCTTCAGTCATATTGTCAGCTTCTAGATCTTGAGTTTTAGCCATGTTTTAAGGTTATTCTAACAATTCTTGAGTGGAGGCTATTAAATTGGTATAGGTGGATGGATTTAGATCCAAGGATTCTGGGTTGATCACTCTTTCTACCTCCCCGTATGGTCCATTGAGAGACAATGTTGAGAGGATATTCTTGGTCGCCATGTGCTTGCCCCTTTCAATTTAAAATAGGAGCAAAGTAAGAGACACCCTCTTGGCGAAGGAGTTACTAAATATAAGCGAACTATGTACTGACAAAAATTGGGAGATGTGGCAGGAGTCATGGTAGTTTAAGGCCATATCGGGCCACATGGAAATTTAAGCCCATACCAGGCCACATGTGTTGACTTGTCATTTGGACTAAGTATATGCACCATTTTTAATTTTTTTTGAATGAAAAATAAGATCATGGAGATTTTAAAGCTTTATAAATTTTATGCGCATCATTAAGTATTTCCATATGTTCATATATGTTTATTTATTATTTTTTCCTCTTGTTGATTTTTGAATTTTTCTCCTCTTCCTCGTAGAAATTTTTTTTTGGGCCTCATCTCTAGAGGCTAGAATGACAAGGAATATTAGGCAAGCACAAGGTAGAGATGACATAAACAATAACATGTAACCATTGTAAAGTAAAATTAGAATAAAAGGATGAAATAAAATAAAAGGAAATAAATTAAATTAAATTAAGAATATAAGAGGTTAGAAAATGGATTTTTTGGAGTATTATGAATCATTTTTGTTAGCATGAGTTCTTGGAAATTTGCACAACAACGTGAGCTATAGAGTGCAGGCACCGTGAGCCAAGGCATTAGTGTCAACATCAGCGTGAGCAAGGCAAGGCAAACATGAAGGACAAGGGCAGAGGGAAGGCAAGCAGGGACAAAGGAAAGAGGTAGGAAACCTTGGCATTCGTGGAGGAGCATGGAGAAATTCTCCAGCATCTCCCCCAAGCTAGGATTCCAACGTGGAAGAAGGCCTTGCATAGGTAGGTTTGTTTCCCCCCTGTTTTCCTCTAGCAACATTACCTAGAGTATGATTTTGAGGCTGTGATTTTGGGATTTTCTTAGATTTTTGGGGTTTTCAATTTTTGGGCTCAAGGCAAGGGCAATGTGAGCCACAAATTTTTGGTTTTCTTGAGCAGGGAGGTGTGCATTGTAAATTTTTGATTTTTAGAGCTTGGCAGTGTGTAGCGTAAGCTGCAAGATTTTTTTTTATTCTCAGGCCCCTGGTCTATAGGGTTTTCAGCCTTCTTGGCATTCTAGGCCATATGATTTTTGGTTTTCTTGGCATCCTGGAGAAGGGAGAGTCAGCATGAATGAAAGAAAGACTAGTTTTATTTTTGGTTGTAGCATGAGCTACATTATTGGGGAAACTTCAGTGTCAATTTTTTTTCTTTTCATCGTGGCCCCCATGTGTTTCTACCTTCCTAGCAATGTGACCATCCTACCCTCATTTGTAGTGTGACCATCCTGCCCTCATTTGCAATGTGACCATCCTACCCTCATTTGCAGTGTGACCACCAATTTTCAATTTTTTGAGCAGGGAATGATGAACGTTCCAAGGGAAAGCTTAGCATGA
>MNCI01032346.1:108762-133049 GCA_015680685.1 Gnetum montanum | reverse complement strand
GCGGGGGAGCTTAGCGTGATTGCATGGAAGAAGGCTTGTTTCTTTTCTTCCTTTTGACTTGTAGCAGGAACTGTGTTGGAAGAAAACGTGCTTATGTTTCCTGCAGCATGAGCTGCATTACTAAGAGGTTTCTTGTTTATTATCTTGCCAGGCCTAGGCAGCATCAATCCATCATTTTCTTTTGTGTGTGCATGGGCAATTGCCCAGGCTTTCTGGGTCTTTTAGGCTTCTTGGCAATGTGAACACAGGCTTTTAGAGCAACATGAGTTGGTTTTTAGCATGAGTTGGAATGTGAGAAAATCATCGGGGAGACAATGTGATTTTTGCTAAATAGGCCCAGTGTGACTTCCTCGAAGCGCGAGTCACTTGGGAGGTAAGTCAGTCTAGCTTTAGTTGTTGGAAATGGCCCCAGCGTTAGTTTTTGGTAGGGTAGTTCTTAGCGTAAGCTGTAAGGGACACCCATCATGGGCTTAAAACATGAAGATCTGCATTGTTCCCTGGGTTTAAACCTTTCTTCAATGAGTGTTCACGTTCTATAATTTTATGTGGATTTACCATGAAATGGATTTTAATGTACCCTAGTGAGCATGAGATACACTAAATTGATATTGGTGTCCTTGTCTCATGGGGTGCAGTTAGGCATTCAAAGTATTTGTTTATGTGATTATTTTTTGTTTATGTGGTTTTGCCCTATTGTTAGCACTTAGATTTTTCACTTACCTAATGTTTTGGCCATGTGTAGGGGACCTAAATCTTCCCTTCTGGTGATTGAGATTGTTGGGGTACTTGCTTGGTTTGGCCCCTTTGGATTGGACACACCCCCCTATGACATGCACATTGTGCCCCATGTGATATGGTTTTGCCCCAGTGTTAGTTCATTTTTGTCCTTCATCTTGCAGAATTTTAGTGTGATCATATGGTCTCACCTGAGCGAATAGTTAGCTTGTGACATCATTGAGATAGCGTTGTCTGGATCTACAAAAGGCATGCTTGCCTTTATTACTGATATCAATGAGGGGCTTTTCAGAGTTGAGGGAGGCCCTGCTAAAGGTCCTAGATCTACACGTCCCTTGACTCGTGTGTGGAAGCTGCCTATTTGTAGTCATTATAATAGCAGCAATACACTTTTCCTAGCCTTTTGTGTGCACACTCTATTCCAAAACCCACTTGGAATAGTATATAGAGTGGACAAGCATGCTTCCTTGTGCCTTACTTTAATTTATGGTTCCCCTTTGAATTTTATGTCATCATCTAAATGTAAATGTTGTTTTCCCATGCAGGCCCCATTTTGATGAAGATGGGATGTGCGATGATGATGGTGGACTTGCCTTAGCATGTACAACACTAGAGACATTCATTGCAGGCCCCATTCTTCATGTCGTGGTGTTAGACCAAACAAAGGTGGCCCTTGTTGACTACCATAGGAAATTTTCAAGAGCCTTTGAGCACTGCTAGGTTCATGGTTGGTTACATGAGGGATGGTCTTCTGATGGGCCAATCTTCCCTAAAAGAATTAATCCTACACGTTTCCCACCTATGCCACTTACTGATGGTAAATGACCATATTCTAGACTCCATTTTCTCTTCTTTTTGGTTACATTATTGTGTACCATGTTTTTAACTTTTTTCTCTATGTTTTCTCTTTACAACAGCAATGCCTCCCAAAGAAGTCACTGTTATAACAGGGCATACTAAGGCCATCCTTTTTATAAAATTTGAGGAGGTGGAGCAATCACAAAAGTGGTTGTGGAGGGAAGCTTCTGAGTTGACCATCAGTTGCCTTACCCGGGCAGGTCTGATGGACTTGTTTTTAGCTTTGACTCTTAGCATTTCAGCTATTGAGATGGTCACTATTGTAGATTCTTTCAATGATGATGCTTCCCATTTTAGCACCGAGTCTGAGGGGTCAAGGTATCTTTCCACTTGACCATTGAATTCATTTCTGATCTTTTTGGCATTCCCATTGATGGTGCCATGGTGGCCATAGATAAAGCAACCAAGGAGGGCCAGGTTACAAAATAGCTGGAGGAATGGTTAGGTGTATCTCAAGGTCATATAGGTTTTTCCATGCAAGACGACACCTGATCAGTGGAGGTGAACTTTCTATATCCTCTCTTCTGGGCACGAGCATTCCCCAAATCTCTTTCTCAAGGAAGAAACCTTGGGATTGAGTTTGCAGGTGTCATACGTGTAGTTTTAGAGGTAGGCTGGCACTGTAATTGGGCACAGTTTCTTTTATATGGTTTTCATGGGGAGATCATCAAGTTACGTTCAAACACCCATGCTAAATCCCATTTTACCTTTGCCTTCTTTGCGGGGTACTTACGTAGGTTCACTAAGTTCTTAGTGGTTTATGATGATAACTGCTATGTTTTGAGGGATCGTTTGCAATTGTCCCATCCTTGGATTTGCCACCTATTTAGCACCACTAGATCCTAGGATCCACTAGAAGACTTTGAGGAATCAGTATTAGTTACTAGTGGAGGTGTGGCTAGCTGTTCCCATCATTCCCATGATAGTTTGGAATTGGAACCACTTGGGCTATGCATGTCTAGGAAAAGGGCTGAACGTTTGATTAGCGAGACCATTGGGAAGTCCAAGATGAAGGTGAAGAGAAAAGAACGCCCAAGGGAGCCTTCTCCAGATGTGATACCACCAAGGGAAAAGAAGATTCAATTTGTGCTACCAGTGGAAGGTAAGTATTTTATTTTACTGTTATAAATTATTTGTTTTTTGTTTTTTATATATACATTATATATACTATGTTATACTAACTCTAAGATTCTAGAATTATCATAGGAAAGTTCAAAGAGAGAGAGAGAGACTTTGGCCTCGATGGCTGATCCTGAAGTGATTATCATAGGGCCAGAAGAAGAAGTAAAGGAAAGAGAAGAAATGATTGAAGAACCTCCCACATTGCAAGAGGAAGATGTAGCAGACATCATGGGGATGAAGCTTGTAGAGACTATGGATGCACTCAGGCAACCCAATGATGAAGGAGGTGTCCATTCAGGTAATGAAAGAGATGTCCTTGATGGCTTCTTCAATGGATCTTTGCATCTTGGTGATATGCCTTAGCTAAATAGCAAAGGGATTTTTGGTATGTTCCTTTCAGTGCAATCTATGTCTTTGTACCTTTTAATTTTCATGCATTGTTCTTAATTACCTTGGTTGTTTTTGGTATCAGAGGTAGATGCTGAGACTTTTGAGGCACATGCATCTCAGGTAGAGGTGTCAAGAACACTGGTTCCAATCAAAGTAACCTCCCCCACTTGTCCTACACCAACCAACTAGCTAAGACCATGGCCTCAGATGCCTAGTAAGATAGACTTTGTTAAAGGCATCATTGATGATGTGGTTGCTCGCCTACAAGAAGCTCATCTAGAACGTGTATGTTATGTATTGCGCTTAGTGTTTAGGTTTATTGTGCTTCTTTGCATTCATTGTTGGTTATAGCTAATTCATATGTGTGGTGCTTACACCTGCAGGTGCCAAGCTCCAGTGGGATCCCTCTGAAGCTACTCACATTGATGGTTTCCCTGAACTGCCAAGGAATATTAAGCATGTCCCAAGGAATGTGTACAATGTAGTCTCTGGTTGAATCATACAGAACACCAAGTCACTTTGGACTTGTAGGTGTTTAGTTGAGTACTTATGGGATGAGGTGCATTCATTGAAATAAGCACTAGCAAAGGAGAGAGAGAAGAATGGGGATCTCCAGTCCTGTTACGATCTTGCTACTGCTAGACTATCTGGTGATAGCACTTGGTGCACATCTGAAATCACCTATGCATGCTACTAGATGGTTTTGAACAGCAAGGTGCAATCTGCACAAGACTTGGCTGAGTAAAGGACACAGATGGATTTGCTGAATAGAAAATGTCATGATTGGAATTCCTTTGCAGCTAAGGTACGGAAATTGGGCCAAGACCAAAAGGGCCACAAGCATCAGTATAAGAAATGGTTGAAGGAGGAGTCAATTGAACATCACTGGATGGAGATGTTCATTGATGGGTTAGGCTTGCAGCCTGCTTATGATAGGTTCACCGAGTGCACCGAGGTGGAGGGATCTCTTGAGAGAATAATTACCACCGCCTTCGGGGAGGCTTCTACAAGCATTTTTTCTCTTGAGCATCCTACTTGGACCTCAATGGATAAGGGTAAAACCTTGGCTGACATTGATCTTGGCTTGGAGGAGGATTGGGCAAATGTGCCCAAGGAGGAGATTCTATGGAGTTTGGAGACCAACTTAGGGCCTTCCTCACTTGTGAGTGTTATTGTTTTCCTAATTTTTGTGTTTATGATTTTCTTTACTACTCTTACCTATTTTGTTTTGTTTTCTATTTTCTGCTATAGGGGCATGTTAATGATGGAGCAGGTCGTAGTGGAGTAAGAGCGGATGATGAAGAGGATCTTGGTGACTACCCCCTCCATGAGCTTATTTTTAATCAAACTTTAGTTAGTAAATGTTTTTGATTTTTGAATGTTTGATGGAAGTATGTGGTTGACAAATGTAATAATGTGGACCTAATTATGGCATAATATGTTGAAATTTCACTACCATATTAACGTATCATTTTTTTTTGCATTTTCTCTTTTTATTTTCTTTTTTCAGTATTATCATGAACATATGCATGTAACCAAATGTAAGATGGGGGAAAAATGTGAATCAACATTTGTAAAAGAAGGAAGTAATGAGGAGGCATAGATAAATATCTAAAATTTGACATAGCCCAGTGAATGTTGGTAAACTTGCGATTGAATCCTAGTTTAAATCCATTTTGGGCTATGCACATCAGTTTAAATTCATGGTGGACTGTTGCATTCATTTGTAAAAGAAAGAAAGATTATCAGTTTTATGCCTTAGTGGGCCAAAAGAAATAATGGTTTTAGGAAGTTTTTTAAAACGAACTAGCCATTTTCTGACCGTGGCTAGTTTAACGTCATTGCGGACATTCGTTGGCAGTTTTACGTCATACTGGATGATTGGTAGTTTAACGTCATTTAAGACATATGGTAGTTTAACGTAATTTTGGACATATGGTAGTTTAATATCATTTCAGACATATGGTAGTTTTGTTCTAGTTGTTGAGTTTCCTCTTGATCTTTTGTAGCTTAACATGTGAGGTTGGGCATGTGGGTATGATTTTATACTTACCTTCCCCTTCATCGGTGATGTCAAAGGGTAGTTCTACCCATGAGACATTAGTAGGAATGACTTCTATGTTTGCATCTTCCTATGTTTCTTTAGTCCTATTAGGATTGTGAGTTAACGTTGGATTCATGTCTTGATGTATGTTCACAATTTCTTGCTTAGGCACAATGAGCTTGAATTTTGAATCTTGATCTAAACTAGTGGGTGATACTATTGTATCTCCATGTATTACGATTTCACCACCTTCATAAGGTAGGGGGATCTCCTGATGGATTGGTGAGGATACAACTTTAAGTTGAGCTAGCCAAGGATGTCCTAGGATTAGATTAAATCTTGGCATTTTGTCAACCACTATGAATTTAGCTAATGTGGGGAATTGGTCCCCAGTTATGAAATCCAAGGTAACCATGCCTTTCACTCCAACATGGGAACCATTGAAGGATTTCAAGAAAGAGGTTGTCATGGGCTGTATTTGTTCAGTAAGTCCCAATTTTTCGATGATAGGAAAAGGTATAATGTTCATTGCCACACTGTCATCAACATGCACCCTACGTATATTGAAATGATTGACCTGTATCATTATGAACATAGGGGCTATGGTGACTTCTCCTATTTTCTCATCGAGCTTAATTTATTTAGCGTGAAACTCTAGGGATGTGGTCTTTGATTCTTGAAGTTGCGGGGACAATACTGCATAAATGGATGGTTCATCTATCAGAAGGTCCTCACTAACAAGGATCAAGATTAGCATCCGTACAAGAGCTTCCCAATGTACTGGTGAAGTTAATACTAGGTCATACAAACATATGGAAGTGTTCTTTTGTTATAAGGCTTGTGTGACCTGGGTCAACACGTTTGCTAGATCTTTACCATTCAAGATACCCTTATCTATGGGAACTTGGTCCATTTGATCCAACATTCATATTTCCTGTGGAGGAATTTTTCCGTTAGTGACTGAGGCTACTAGGTTCAGGACACAACCCATGACATTATCCTTGTTTTGATGACTCATACTAGGATCATTAATAGATGGACCCATAGGAACAGAGTTTAGTGGAGTAGGCTTTGGTGGTTCTAATTTGTGCTAATAGTTTTCTCTTTCCAGACGCTCTTTCATTAATCTATCAGCAAGACATTCTTGCAAAGGTCATGAAAGAGTGGAGGTAGGTTGTGTGGCAGGGTGTTTTGGCACTCTGATCACAAAGGGAATGGGTCGGTTTTCAAATGGTGTGGTCTTCGTGGCGACGGAAGGAAGTACATGGATAACAAATGGTTTTTGTGATGCGTGAGATGTGTGTATGGTGAAAGGGGTTTGAGGAGATGTTGGGGTAGGCATATTTTTTGACGGTCTGTGAATCACAAAAGTTTTTTGTGGGATGTCTTATCTATTCTCCACATGGATAGTATTAATCACATATGGTGCTTCGCTAGTATTGAGAGGATCCTTGTAGACCCCCATGGGTTGGTTCTAAGGTCTTACTAGGTTTTCCTCATCGAATACTACTTCACCCCTATCAATCATGTGTTGTATATCTTGTTTCAAGGTGAAATAGTAATAAGTCCCATGACCACACCACTGGTGATATTCACAAAACCTATCCAACTGAAAACCTCTTGGAATGGGGGGTTCATTTGCTATTGCTAAGGCTAGGTTTTTGGCTAGCTTACAGAATCTATCATGTTTTTGAGATGCTATGGGAGACATTTGTTTATGTTTAATTAGCCCGGCCTTTAGAAGCTGATTGAGCAATTGCAAAGGTTTCATGGGCAAGAGTCTATATTGAGCAGAGTCTTTTCTTTCGAATGTACGGGCATGACCCATGTTGGTGTTCCTATTTAAGGAAGTTTCAAGTGTAGGCGTAGGTGTATTTCTTTCATAGCCATTTGGGATAGTGGGTTGTTTTCATTTTTGTCCTGGATGGCTAGGTTGGGTTGTCTTGGCCACTATTGTTACCATTGTCTTGGATTTATCTTACCTTGTATGTTGGCTCCTAAAGGTCGAGTAGGCTAGGTCATTACTTGTTTGTGTAGCCTCTTTTATGTCTTTAATTTGCACACATTATTGGCTCAAGGTACGTGGTTTTAAATAGTAAAGTTTCGATTTAATAAAATCATTCGCGGTTGCCTTAAGGATGGTAAGCAGATACATTTCAGGAATAGGCTTGTGAAGTTCATTCAGGGCTGCACTCCACCTTTGGATAAATTTCTATGTTGGCTATAATGGTGCTTATTTAATTTGAATCAAGCTATCTAACATGGCTTCAGGTTTCTGATTATACTTAAAACAAGTGACAAACTGATGCAACAAGTCCTCTAAAGAAGATATGGAGCTATGAGGTAAAGCTCGGTACTAGTCTAGGGATTTTCCAATTAAGGACATAGCAAACACATGTATAATTACATGAGGCCATGCCTGAAGCAATAGAAATTCTATTCGGAATGTTACTAGGTGAGCGTTTGGGTCTCCCTCTCCATTGTACTTAGTTAGCTAAGGTAATGAAACTCCCTTTGGAAAGGTTAGTAGTGGAATTGAGGGGTCAATTGGATCATCTTGATAGAAGTCCAGTACCTTGACTTCCTCGGTGTTCACCATTTTAAGGAATTTTAATTCTTCTACTAACGAGTGCATCATTGTCTTCGTATCTGCCCACTCTTGAGTAGTAGGCAAACTGACGGTTTGAGTTGATGATAATTGATAATGATTTGATTGTTACATCATTTGTGGAAAGAGAGATTGTTGGACTATCATTTGTTGCAGTGGGACAATGTTTTGGACTGAGACCGCGGGGTGTGGTATGCTGTAATGAGTAGATAGGTTTTGCTGAATGGCTGGTGAAATTTGCTGCCCATTCACAAGTTGTGAAGCAATCAGTGGTGCTTTTTGGATTTTCACCTGAGGTATGTAATGGGTAGACGTGGAAGCTGGTATGATTGATGGCATCCCAATCACTTGAGGTCGAAAGGTTGATCCTACATTAGTTTGGGGAGGAGGCTTTTGGGATTGTATTTATAGAGGTATGATGGAGGTGGATGCATTGGATTGAATGTTGGACTTGGAGAAGATGGGAATGGGAGTGGCTACTTCCTGTAGAGAATCTGGTGGTGGAAACATAGTCTCTTCCAGGAAAGGTTGAAACAATGGGTTTATATGGGCATGGGAACTGATGGTATGGTATGAATCTCCATGTTTATATTGGGCTGCAAAGTCGTCTTCCTCATCCCCACCCTGAGGCTCTATTGGAGGTGTCTGTAAGGCTTGGCTTCTTGCCATGAGGAGTTGGGATATGAGTTTATGGTGGTGTTCAGAGAGTGGGATTATGTCAAATGCTGAGGGGATGGATTCACGACCTCCTTTGTGGATAAGTTCATACTCTCACTTTGCTTCTCTCTCTACATGATCGATGGGTAAGTTGGCTTGGATCTTAACATAGATGAAGTTATACTATTTAGGTGTAAGAGTCGCATAGGTAGGATCTTTGCTCTGTAGCCTGAGTGATTTACGTGTAGGGCCTTGGAGGTTTATTTGTTTGATGACAGTTATGGATTCGATAGCAATCATGAGGTTTGAGGTTTTAGCTCCAAAGTCAGAGGTTGGCAATGTCACTGGGTTAACTTGGGAAGATTCCATAATGAACATGAGTAAACTAAGCTAGACAAGTTGAATGTGAGCAACTGCAATGTGACCAACTGCAGTGTGACCAACTATAGTGTGACACACTTTAGTGCAACATGACACAGATAGCGTGACAACTACAGTGTGAGAAACTGTAGTGGCTTAACTAATAGTAGCATGACCAGCAGCTTGACTGACAATAGCGTGACTAGCAGCGTCAACACTACAGCGTGAGCAACTACAATATAGCGTGACTTAACAAATAGAAGCTACAACATGAGTCAACTGCAGTGTGACCAATAGATTGCATGAGCTAATAGCATGATGCTGATAAACAACGTGAGTTGGGTGAGGTATTAGGAATGGAGAGGATAGGTAAGTCATTCTAGCTAGACACTAGACATTGGGCTTTAATTAGCACTTAGTTTGTGAAGCGTTTATACAAGTAGCATGGTCAACGTTTTGACAAACAACGAGATGCCCTCCTTCTAGCACCAATTTACTGTACTAACCTAAATTGTCGGTGTAAGGTTGGAAGGGAAAATAAACACCAAAAGATCATCATGTAGACACAGCTGACCCTACCTTTGCTTGAGGGAAAGCTGGAAAGGTAAGCAAAGGCAGAGTGCCTTGGATGGTCTGCACGCAAATCAACCAAGGAATTCCTAGATCATAAACTATGGCTTGCGCTGGGGTTATTGTAACTGATGTTTTAAAACATAAACAATACACACAAAATGTAAATAGAAACGTATGTAGAACTTGTATTGTAAACAAAAAGTAAACTGAATGTAAAATAGAACAAACAATATAATGGTTGGAAAAATGAACTATATTGTATTGCTTAGAAAAAGATGTGCACCAGTCATTGCATAGCTACATGTGTGGATGGTAGGTCATGCACCAAGCCCTAGGGTGATGTGATGTGTTTCAAAAGTGCTTAGATGCTAGGAGTCAAATATGCCCGAGAACCCAAGGATTGCTGGTCTGTGTTTCCTAAGCCGTCAACCTTCAAAATTGCCAATTCCATTTATGTGAATTGATAGGGTATTTATAGGGTTAGGCCGGGCTCGATTACAGAATTCAAGAATGAAATGAACGATTGGGAAATGAGAGGAAAGTGGATCTAGCAACACATGTCCAATGGATAGCTATGTGTGAGTTGGACATGTGTGGGAAAGCTACGTTCTTGACCAAGTTCATTGTATCTTACAACATGTGGCTTACTCAAGCCCATGGAAGCACATGCTATTTGGATTATGAGGGCCTGACAAGCCCACAAATGAAGATTTACATTGAACTGATGATGTACAATAAGAGAAACTGGTCCTGGCTTCATTGAAACTTCTAGATCTATGACTTGACTACTATAGGGTGTCGATTCGAGTGGTTCCGTGGCTGTTTGAGGTGTCACTGTCTAAGCAGGACTTCCAGTGTGAGTTTATTTTGTCACAGCGTGTTTTAGCATGTCTTCAACATGTGTACACTATGCTCACACTACACTCACGCTGCACTCATGCTGCAGTGTGACTTTAGTCTGACCTCAGTGTGAGTGAGCAAAGACTTGCAATTTTTCACCAAATTTTGAACTTTGAAGCCTGATTCCTGAGTGTAAAAACTTTCTGGCTGTGGTTGATCTTGAGAGTTAGAAACTAAGGTTGAAAATGACTTGTCTGGAGCTATTTATGGAAATTCACCCTGGACTCACGCTATAGCATGACCACAACATGACTTGCAGTGTGACCTGTAGCGTGACCTCAAAAACCTGTGAAAACTTGCAATTTTGAGCTGAAATATGAAAACTTGCAATTTTGAGCTAAAATCTAAAATCTCTAACATTCTAAAGGCTAGTACCTGAAGCTATCAAGGATTTGTTTCAAGGATGACTCACAACTTAGAAATTAGATCATTTTTAACTCAGTCTTGACATTGTTTGGAGTTGCTCACGCTGAGGGTGAGCAAGCTACCTTAGGAAAGTTGGGTGTGAGCTCCATGCCTTAGCCAAATTTTTCCTCCCAAAACTTTGGAAGGGCGTGAGTTGTTTTCATTTCAAAGTGCTAGGCTAAAATTAGTGGTGTTTCACAGTCAACATGGAAACTCCCTTTAGGCTACTCTCACTATGAGCTAGTGTATGAAAAATTGCCAACTCTTCCTATTTAATCTGAGCTCCATACACTTTTAATAGCCTGTGAACTTGACTTAGGCCTATCATAGAAAGAAAGCCTGATAAACCTTAATGTGCCTGATGAAAATAGATTGGTGTCCCTATCCTTAAAATAAGAAAAGTAAACTTTTAACCTAGAGATAAGGTTTTTTTCTAGAACCCCACACATGTGCCACAAAAGACTAAGTTCTAAACATTGTGAGAGGGGCCTTACATCATTTATGAAACCTTTCCTTCTAGGGCCATGTTGATCTACAAAATTGATAGCCCAAACAAAAAACAACTAGTCAACATGCAACAAGTAAATCCTTTCCATAAGCCCAAGAGAGCCAGTGTTAGTAGCACCTTATTGGATGGACAACCTCACTCAATTTTTTGGATCTACTCCTTCCAACTCAGTCATGGAAGACATGGCCATCCATGCTAACCAATTGACTGGCTCCTCAATTTTTTTACAAGTTTTTGTTTTACACTTTCTTTATTTTACATTTTTTTTTAATTTACACCTTTTTTTTTTACACTTTGCTATTTTTCACATTTTTTTTACATCATTAGTACGTTTTATCTTTCTTGAATATTTTACAATTTCTTTTATATTTTACCATATTATGATTTAATTTTTCTTACGTTTCTAATAAATTGCTTTGTTTCCAACAGGACACAATGATGTTGTAGCTGTTTTCTAATGGTGGTTTGTACTTAATGTTTTTGATTGTTAATGTATGGTTTCTATCTTAGAATTTTGATGTTGATAAATAAGACAAAGTGTCTTTTTCATGGAAAAAGCAATGAGTCCAGATCATCCACCCATCCACAACAATCTATGGTGTTCTTGGTTTTGAAAATATGAGGTCCCTTTCCTTAATAAAACTTTAATGACATTGTGACCTTGGTAGTTTCTAAACTTGGGAAAGATCAAATACATTGATAAGAGTGTGGCTTCAAAGGGACTTGATGCTGTTCATACTTTTCAAACTCTTGAGTGCATGAGTGTTTTCATGGATTTCTTATCATTCCATTGTCAATCAATAATATGAAATGAAGTCTTTGCATGGTGTGGTTCACATCCAAAAATCCATAAAAATATAAAATAAAAAAAATAATGTGAATTGAAAGCACACCCCTTAGATGAAAATAATGGGCTACAAGCACTAGTTATGGGACTAGAAAGACATGTTACCAATTCCTGAAGGTCCCCTCTAAGTAAGGCCCTTTCTCACTTCTTGCTTCTCTTTTGTCTCAAATAAGGAATGGTGATTGATCTATTGAAGCATTCTTGTGTTAATGTGAAGTCACTAAAAGTGGTTGGTTTTGATTTGAACTAAGGATGAACTTTATCGGGTCATTTAACCATCAAATCCATAAGGGACTTCAGGTGAATGTGATTTGAAACTCTATTCTACTCTTCTCTCTCATCCAATAATGATTTCCATTATTCACCTCATTGTTTGTTTTCATGTCTTGTTCAATGTCTTGGTTTGATCTGTTAAAATTTTTAGGTACATTCTTTTGGATTAGGTACTTAACTTTTCATAACCATTAATTAACTATGGGGCCCACGAACTCCTTGGTTTAAGGGTATGCAAGGGCAAAAAGGAAATGAGTTTTCTATGAGAAGGAGCCACTTGCATATCACTTGGTTTGGCTAATTAAGTTCCTTATCCTTAGGCATTTTTGTAATCAAATCTTTCATGCACCCCATTGGTTGTATCCAACTATGTTCTCCTTTGTGGCATTTATCCAACCTAAAATTTCATTCTCCCAGTTAAATCTCCAATTTTTTGAATTAATAAGCCCTCTTCTAATATTTCATTGTATTCATAGCTTTTATAGCTCTCTATAGATCTTAATTTCATATTGAAACTCCTTTTATTTTTCAAATTATTTAATATGAAAAATTTTCTACATAGGCTTCATTGAAGAGACCTTGTCAATGCAAGGAAAAAATCCTATAAATACGCAATGACACTTTGAAAATTTTTCACATTTGCTCATAAACAAGAGGGGACGTTTTGAACTTTTCAAAGCCCAAAACTTTTCAATATCCATAACTTCCTAACCATTTGTCTAATTTACTCCATTCTTTAGTCCTATTGCTACAAGAGGTAAGATCTTCATTGTGAAGGCCACAAATCTTAGGTATTTTATGGAAAAGTTTTAAAAAATTTTATAACTCCCACAAAGGTTTAACTAAGGAATTAACTTTAAAACATCAATTTATGAAAGTTAAACCCTTCCAATGAGCTCTGATAACCTTACAAAGTAAAATAAAATTTAAATAATGTTAAAATAATGAATCTTCCATGGTCAAAACTTAGCTTAAGTGTAACTTCCCCATGAGATAAGGTACTTAAAGGTTATGAGTTACACATTTTATGCTAATCTTTGGTTATGTTGTGACCACAAATAGCACCTAAAGGAAAGCACTTGTAGGAAGGAAGATCATCCCAACCAAGGGGCAAATAACCAATAACTGAAAGGGGCCAAGAATAGGCCCATGAGCAAGTAGTTGAAACTAATGCAATGGGACCTTTTTGAAAGGATTCTAAACTAGAATCTCTCTAATAGATTCCTAAAGAAGCAATCTCTCTAAACAGTCACACCAAGATGAGACACTAGGGCCAAGACCAAGCCTTGAGGTCACCTTGATGGATGCCTACCTTAATTAGATCAAATCTAAAGAGGTCCAAAAATCTATGCTCCAAGAGTTAAACTTTGGACCTTTCTTAGGGTTCACTCCTCTAGAAGTTAAGAAACAATTGTAGAACTCTTCCATGTGGTCCACAATCACTTCTTGTGTGGAGTGGTACATGGAAGAGATATATCTTTTCTGGAATAATCAGCAAGCTAGTTCAATAGTCAAAATCAAGGACATTTCAGTGCCCTGCTTGGTGAAAGCTATTTCAAATGTCCTTAGGTTGCTAGAAATTGGGGCCCATCTTATAGAGATTCCAATGTAGGTAGATTTTGGCATCAAGAAAAAATGGAAGCACCAATGTTATAGAGTAGAGCATAAGGAGTGTGGTGCACTCATCATGGTGGAACATGCATACTTCAAGATTATGATCTTTTACCTTAATCCAATGATGAGGCCAAGCAAAGTCATAACCTTCTTCACTTGTGCATATGCCTCTCTAAGTGGTAGATTTCTAGTTGACCTTCCATAGTTAATCTATATTGAGATACATAAGCATTTTAAGGAAAATGAAAATGGAAGGAAGGCACTCCATTTTCCGTGCATTATCATAAAATTATGCAAAAGGGGAGGTATAACATGCTACACAAATAACACCATCCAACATGCTCTAACCACCTCATGGGTAGAAATGATGACGGACAAGATGCTTGCTAAAGTCATTCAATAAGAGGAGTCATGAAAAATGCCTCCACCACCTACTCATGAGACAACACCAAAGGCTTGCACTATCATTGAGTGCATGCACAAACTCCAAGTGCAGTGATTGCAATAGTAGCAACAACAAGTAGGAACAAGTGGTGGTGACCCATCTATATATTGAATAATACTAAGCCACCTCAACGAAGTGGCTTGAATCATAAGTCAGATGGAAGATGGAGGGCTAGATTTCTTAGCCCAAAGAATGTAGGTGCCTACGAGGTTAAGTCTTAGCACATGAGTAGTAATAGTATCTCTCTCACAATAGCAATGATTCCTAGACATCTTTGGGAATGCTGCTACCTTTCTGGTGCATTTGGAGGAGGATGAGGGGGCAACTATCTTTGTGATGTAGCATCATGAGTATGAGATAGTAGTTGAAGTAGTTGATAACAGAATTTCCAAAGCACTAGATGCATCTATGGCACTTGTACCAAACATTTTTACACTGAGAGATGTGTAGATGTCTACAGAAACTGTTAACGACAAATTGAGCACAACCCAACATGAGGAATTGTTGGATTAACTTGTGAAAATTTGGTAATCAATTATAAATGTCTTTAATCATTTAGATATGATCATTGCAACCTATTTGAAGTTGCTCAAGGTAAAGGGAAAATGCATTGTAATGAAGAGGCAACTTAAAATAGCTAGTAAAAAACCAATGCTTGATTGTAGACATTCTTGATTTCAGAGCCTACCTCGCTAATCCTACATTTCTTAAGCCAGTACTCACATGGGAAGAAGATTTTAAATAACTTTAGGACAAACAAAAAAATGTTGAGAAAGCCAAGGAGTTAGGGTCTTTGACCAATCCTTAGTTAATGCCACAATGCACAACATCTAGAAGGACTTGGCCTAGATGCGTTGGGAGAATGGAATTCTAATCGTAGAGACTCATCGATTATGAAATGTGATGCATAGAAGTAGTAGATGATAGATTTTATCCATCAACAATAGGAGAAGTTAGCCAAGATGAACTATGAAATGAGAAGATTTGTAGTAGAAAATAGAAACCTCTCCATGGCAAAAGTTCATTCCCTTTGCCAAAAATCTACAATTGAGATAGCTGCCTATAAGAATGAGGCTCTCAAATTTGAGAGAGTTAAGAACCATTATAGAGATCAAGTTAGTCTACAAAAAGAAGTTAATGAGAAACACATCCAGATGGGAAAGAAAAAAGTCAATGAGACTCTGCAATAGCTCAAGGAAGAAGATGATGTCTAGAAGCCTATCTTTGATGGGCTAAATAACTACAAAAAGGAAAAAATATGCACTAAAGACTTGTAGATTGAGGAGATGAAAGGGTATATGGGGCTTGTTAATCTCTAGTATGCAAAACTAGTCATGCTAACTACGAAAAGGCCATGGTTTAAATTGAAGAAAGAAGCGGCTAGCTCATACTTATTATACGAGGTAGAGTTCAAGCACCATAAAGAGATCAAGCAGAGGCTTGAGATTATAAATACCAAACTTAAGGTTCTCAAGGAAAAGTTTACTAACCAATGATCAACTATTCAAGACTTGATCAAAAAGATGAATGATTAATAGAAGTTGTAGAATGCACACAAAGCATTCGACATTGAACATAAATAGTTCGCTACCTAGTTTGTAAATGTGAAGGATTTTTTCGCTACAATGTCCTATTTATGGGATGTTCCCATTCTAACCCACATTTATTATGCAATGTGAACTATGAATGATCCCTAGAGTAAGGAGGAGAAGATGAAGGAATTGTTGGATGTCTTCTATCTTCTGCCAAAGGTTGTAGTTGCTATAGGACAACCACAACAACCACGTCAACCACCATGTGCAACCGAAGTAGGAGAAGATCCTTTGAAGCCTCAAGAGCCTCCATCACCTCAAATGTTTAATCTTCTTCTTTGTCTTCATGTCATCAAAGGAGTTGTGATTGTCAATTTTGTCCTTGTATGCAATTTTATTGTCTTGAACATCAAAGTTTTGTAATGATTGTAAAATTGTGCACTTGGGATTTTATTGTTAATTGTGTTTGTTTTGTTTGTTTGTAGTTAGTCAATAATTCCATACCTTCCCAAATTTTGTAAAGAACTCAAGGACAAGTTTTCATTCAGATCTGGGGATGTGATGACTCATCATAGTTTGGTTGCATTGATGGGATGTTGTTGATGTGATCCCATCGATGCAAGGTTTGACTCGTTGATGTGTACCCATTGATGAGGCACCCTATTTTAGCTATAAATGTGTGCCTAACCATCACATTTATGACATAAGTCTCATAGTTGTAGAGAAGCTCTAGTACTTTTTCCACTGAAAAGCTAGAATATTTTTTGACTACTTGCAATAGGAGTCAAAGAGTATATGGATCTTTATTTGATCACTATTGTACTTGAGCACTTCAATGTGTGTAATAATAAAGATGAGCTTTTTGATTAAGCCATGTAGCACCTAGACTCAATTCATTGGTTTCTTTAAGCATTTAATATTTGAGCAATTTCCTTTAATGTTCTTAAGTAATTAAGTAATTAATTAATATAAATTAAATAGAAAACATAAGTACTACCACTTTAAGCATATGTCTAATGCTTGGTAATCTTAGTAATGCTTAACATTTAGTAACCTAGTAGTTCTATACATGTTCAGGATGTGTACGATGAGTAGGAATGGATGCTTATGTTAGGGTTAGTTAAGTGTTAGCTAGTTGTTAGATTAATTTAGCAATTAAATACTTTATTTCTTATTCTTTATTCTTAGGCGAATTAATCCATAAAAGATAAAATTATAAAAATCATATGCCATAGTTACACTTAACTATACACTTTCACTTCACAAGTGGAACTAGGAAGACAATGATTGCAATGATTAGTTTCACCTCATAGAACCTAGTGTATTTAAAGAACTAAAGTCTATGGAATTTGATTGGATTACTAAGTGAACATTAGTGATTCATATGGTTGGACATAGGGTATACTCACTGATCATCAATGTTTATATATGTATTTATTAATATTTAGCTTAAAATTATGATGAAATGTGAAATAGATTATTTCTATGTAGAATTTTTAATAAAGAACCTATATGAAGTTGACTATCCATAAACAAAGTAGAGAGTCTACCATAATAAGCCATATGAAGTTGAGTAGAGCATGACCAAGCACGTTCATAATAAAATTTTCAAATTCCATCAATGACACATATGGCCTAATTTCATTCATGAAACATACTATTTGATTATAAAATGGATACTGCCCATATATGAAAATAAGATGGATACTACCTATATATGAAAAAAAAAACATAATGGATACTACCTAAAAATAATAGGCAAGATTATGTAAATCCCATAACCCTATCAAAATTCCAATTGAAGCCAAGAGAAAGAAGGCTAGACTACCACCTTGCTCCCATCATCCACCTTTACTTGGTACACCATGCCGAAGTAGTTACCTCTGAATTAATTCTTCTAAAGCTCCACTCAAGGATGTCTTTGTGTGGTCAGTGTCTATTGTGCATTGGGTTTGTCATGCACACTAATGGTAAGTTACACTACATCTATTGTGAATGTGACCAATAAGCAGTGCTATGTCATGCTACTGCTTAGCATCATTTTATCACTGAGTTGTGCTACATATGCCCACTGAGCTATGGTTGCGGCACTATGTTGGATATGCTAGTTGTGATATTGGTGGTCATAATTGGAGGAGTTGTTACATATTTGGCATGGTATTAGTAAAAAAAAAATCATTGGAGGCTTATATAGAGCAAAAATTAGGGTTAGTGAGAGTGAGGTCATTGAAAATTAAATTAGATATTTCTAAAGGCTTCATGAACTAAAAGTGGTAGCCTATGAGAAATGAAATTAGAAATGGAAACTTGTAGAAATCGAAGTTATATTTTGAAGGCTTCATGAAGTGGAAGTGGTAGCTCATGGAAAACAAAATTAGAAATGGTAGCTTCTAAAAAATGAAGTTAGAAATCTCGAAGAGTATACTATGAATTGAAACTGGCATGTGACCTACACATGGATCCAATACTCTAGAGTGCAGCTTACTAGAAATGAAGTTAGAAATTTCCATCTTTGTAGCCTACCTCTGCCTAAGAGTTATGGATTTTGTTCTCTCTCTCTCTTTTTTAATTTGGTGGTGTCTGATGAGGTGGTGTGCAAAATAGATTTTTCCATTTTTCCATTTCATGAAGGGTGTTGATAAAATTGACCCCTCCTCTCAGCCAAAACTAGGATTTTTAGGTAACATGTTACTTATTCAAGTTACACTTGAGATATTATTATATTTTATGTATAATTTCTACAAAAATATCATGTTGTTCACATGTTTTGGGGTATATATTCTTGGGGGAGGAGAGGGAAGGGGTATTGGAACCTAAAACTTTTGTTTAACAATATTTACCACCAAGAAATATAGTCCAATTAAAACTTTAAAATTTAGCATTACCCACTAGAATCATTCTTAATTTCATAGTAATTTAAAAATTGATATTTTAATCACTCTATAGATTTAATATTTTAATAATAAAAAATAATAAAAAAAAACATAAACATCTCATGCCTCAATCACACTTACCCATATGAATGAAGCTAACATAAGTGATGATTTGAAATATAATGACAAGCAACAACATACTTAGTCATCTAAAACACTAGCCACATAGAGGTTCCATCAAATTCAATTGGATCATGTGTACACACTTGTGATTCATATGGCTAAGCAGAGGAAATACTTTTTGCTAATCATTAGCACTATTGCTAGGGATATGCTGTTGTACACTAAGTGTTTTAGATAATTAAATCATATGATTGTTGTAGGAACATAACACATCATTAATATAAAAATAATAATATTTTATTCAAGACATACTACAAAAATAACTAAAAGGTATCTTCTTCTCATAGGATAGATTCCCCACCTACTAATGATTCTACAAAGCAACATGATAGAATAAGGAGAGATGTAGATCAAGTACTTCAATAACTTAAGATTTTATACATCCATTTAGATTCATACTATTTAGAATTTACTTTCATTCTTTAATAAGATGAACAACTATGATGGAGAGATGTAAGAGATAACATTACGTTGCCATCTGACCATGTCATTTCTTCAATGTTCATTACAACACTAATGAAGCTAGGGCTTGAACTAGTAGCCCTAGAGAACCAAGTGATAGATTATCTATTTAGAGATTAAAAACCAATGGAAGTCCAACATCAAAAAGTCAAACTCTTGGAGGCCTACTATGAAGGGTAAAAAGGTTTCAATCACATTAACATCACAGTTAAAAAGGAGAACACTAAATATCTATTAGGACAATCTCAATGCCAAGTTCTTCCTTCCTTTGGTAAGAACAACATGAGTCATTAATGGCTATATTCAATCTAGGCAATTAATCAAGGTAAGGGAAGAGCTAGACCTAGAACCAAGGGAACTTCAAGGCTAAGATCTTCTATTCATCAAGCAAGATAATAACTAAGAGACTAGAGAAGAAGAGCATACCAACATAATTTTCCTAGCTATTAATCTTCATCATCCTCTTCATCATCTAGCTCTAATAATGGATAACATGACTGAAACTAAAGGGAAAATAATCGAGGTCAAGGTGAAGATGATAGAAGACCCAATAATAGAGATGAAAGAAAGGAACATAGACAATGATAAGAAGAAGGGCATCATCAATAAAGAGGGTGCAATAGGCCACATCATAGGAGACATGGCCATGAATAGGGGCACAATGAATAGGATGATTATGATAAACCACTACTTACTACAAGAAGCATGATCAACATTTGTGAGGTAATTTACATTCCCACTAGATATCAAAGGGATAACTGAATCAAATGGCTTGACATGAAAAATATTTCTATATTTGAGGAAGGTTATAATTTTGATTCTCAACACCATTTGCAAGCCTTTCATGATTCCTATGCCTTGTAGAATATAGAAAATGACTTGCAAAAGCTTGAGTTATTCCAAAGAACACTCATAGAGGAATCTAAAAAGTTAGTATTGGTCCTTCAAACTAGAATCTTTTGTAGATGGACTATGATGTTGGGGATATTCAATTATAAGTATCAAACATAGTGTAGGATCTTTAATTTGAGGAAATAGATCCATGTTTGGAAACAAGGTAATCATAAATTCCTTGATACAACCTTGGGTAGGTACTATTCGTTGCTCCACTAATGCCCAAGCCATGATTTCTCTCAAAAAAATTAGCTTTGCCATATTATATATGGACTTTGAAACAAAACTAAAAAGATTCTTGGGGTCTATGCCCAAGGAAGACAACTAGAAATGAGGATCCATCAGATCTAAAGGCTCAATGATCAAGTAGCAAATAGACAAGAGAAGTTAAAGAAGATAGAAAGTATAGATGAGTATAATAAAGATACCTCCATCACAAAAAGGAGGTATGTCTTTGTGACCTAGAGGAGGAAGCATCATTGGATAAGGTTATGCAAAGGAAGATGTTGTTGATCCAAAAATATATTATTAAAATATTAGTTAAGGTGGACAAGATGAGGGATTATCTAGATGAAAAATTCCAAATCCCATTTAAAATCATGAAGGAGAAAATAGAAGAGGGGAACAAGCACAAGGACAAGAGAAGAAATAGGGATGTAGTAAAGGATGACCATCATTTGAAGGGTAAGGCTACAATAGTAGGTAAGATTTCAAACTCAAATGTAGATAATGAATGATGTGACATTTACCAATATGATCATCGTAAAAAATGTTGTCCAATTCTATCATACTTACAAGAATCTAGGGCCTATGCCTTGAATCCAAATCTTGCCAAAAGATGACCATCCAAGAGGTTGCCTTATCCATAAGACAATTATCAGCAATAGTTCCACCAAAAATAGTACTATCTTAGTAAATTACCCCTAGAACCTTAGGATTAGTATCATCAATGGAAAGATCCATAGTCATGGGGTATGCCACAACCAAGGTAGTAGTACCCTTACTATCAATCAAATCCATATGGCTACTATGTCTAATAGCCTATGCCACCAAGTGGATCCATGACCCATACTTCTTCTCATCATTACTATTTTTTTGAATATATCAACTTGCCACTCCATGTGCTAAATCTCCATTTACATACACTTCTCATTACCCTTAGTAGAATCATGCACCTTAAACCTCAACTTACTTTCTACCTATGTTGCCTATGTAAGGTGAAATACCTTTTTACCCTTAATAATGCAATGCCACAAGACTAGTAAATTTGCAAGTGGATGACAATTTAAGTGGTTTTAAGCATAAGCCTTAGAAAATGTTATTTTAGGCATAAAATTTCACCTAAACTACCATAAGAATTTGTGGCTATGGATTCCTCTCAATCTATTCAAGGAATGCTTATTGAGCCACCCTAAAACTAAAGAGTTAAAAATGTTCAAATTGTCATGTTAACTCATGAAATTACCTAGTAGATAAATGTAGGACATCTTTCTAGGAAGGAAAGTAACCTTTAAATCTCTGTAATCTATTTACAAATTATAGGGAACAATCTATGCAAGACTTGATTAGACTCGAGTTCTAGTGTAAACTTAATCATCCAAGAACTGTAAAAGACATGGAACCTACCTTCACTTAAGAAACATAATATTAGGTTAGAGCTTTCAAACTAATCAATTACTATTCCATTGGGATTGATGGAGGATATTGTAACCATTATTAGTGGATGATCATATCCAATAGACTTTCTAGTAATTCATATGAACAACTGTAAGGGAAATTTTCCAATCATCATGGTGAGGGCTTGACTAAGTATAATTAATGCTAAGTTAGAAATCAGATACCTCTCCTTGGAACTCTTCAAGAAAAATGAATTTAACAAGATAAATAAAAATGAAATTCCATGCATTGCATATATTGAAATATGAGCAATTAAGAGAACATCTATTACAGTATGCAAGATGTGTGTTGAAATCACCAGTATTCAGTTGTACTTGTATGTGGCAATCACAAAAAAGGAAGTCATCTAGTGGCTAACTATAGAAAATAAATGCAGTTCTATAATGTACATGGAACTAGTAGAGATCCTTAGAAGTGCATACATTCATAAGCTGGATGAGATGGAGTAGATCTAGAGCCAACTCTTTGAAGTAGAACATAGGAAAAAATTAGAGGTAGATTAGGAAGAGTTAGAATTCCTTGATACTTTTGAACAAGAGGCCTTAGAATTAAAGTTCTTACCAACATATTTATAGTATGTATAATTAGATAATAAAAAACTAGTAATCATAAATGTCCAACTTATCAAATAATATAAAGAAGAGTTACTGAAGGTAGTCAAAAAATTTCCAAAAATATTTTCTTGATTATATGATAAGATAACATGAATAAATCCATACATATGCTAGTATCAAATCTACAAAAACTCCACTATCAAACCCAAGAGATAGCCATAAAGAAGATTGAATCCAAAGCTAAAATAGGTTCCTAAGAAAAACATTAAAAAGGTTCTCAAGGATGGATTCATCTATTTAATGGAAAATAGTGAGAGGGTAAGTCCACTTGTTATTATACCAAAGAAAGGAGGGCAATGGACTGTTTGTATAGACTTCAAGCTATTGAACATGGCCACTTTTAAAGACCATTTTTCATTCCCAATTGTGAACCAAGTGTTTAACACTATTGTAGTGTATAACTACTATAGTTTTTTTGGATGGGTATAATGTTTACAATCATATCAAAATTCCTCTAGAAGTCTAGGCAAAAACAACATTCACAAGTTCTTGGAATATTTTTTCACATAAAAAAATGCCCTTTAGCCTACGTAATGCTTTTGCAACCTTTCAATACCTAGTTCTTAGTATCTTTTAGTAGCAAACTGGCAATGGTGTAGAAATCTTCATAGATGAATTCTCCACCAATGGTGCTGACTTTGAATAAGCATTAACTATCTTTAGCAAATACTAAAATGATGTGTGGAAAAAAACCTACTATTCAACTAGAAAAAGAGCCATTTGATAGTCCAAAATAACATTGTCTTGGAACACTAAATTTTAGAAAAAATGAATTGAGGTGGACCTTAAAAGGTAAGGTCATCCAAGGGATTACTAGACATCCTCAAATAGTTAAAGATGTAAGGTCATTCTTTGGACATGTTGGTTACTATAAAAATTTCCTCAAAAACTTCTTAAAAATCACTAGGCTACTTGTTGAACTTATCAAGAAGGATGAAACATTTGAATAGACAAGGAGTGCAAATAAGCATTCCAACACTTGAAGTAGAAGCTCGTAGAAACACCAATTATATGTACCTTTGATTGGTCAAAACCTTTCATATCATGATAGATGCATCCAACTATGCATTAGAAGCATTGCTTATATAAATGGATGATAAAAAACATCAATACTACATCCATAGTACAAGTAAAAGTATTATGGATGCATAACTTAATTACACCACTACAAAAAAAATCCTAGCAGTGGTGTATGCTCTAAGAGATTCATGCACTGTATGCTTGGATACCCAATTTTTGTGTATACTAATGATACTGCAATTTGCTTCCTTATGAACAAGCTAATAGTAAGCCCCTATGTTATATGGTGGTTGGTGATCCTACAAGAGTTTGATCTAACAATGGTAGATAGAAAGGAAACTAAGAACATGATAGCTAACATTTTATCTTGGTTAAGATTTCATAACAAGACTAATGAAGAGCCCTTATCTAACTAATTTCTAGATGAACATTTCTTTCCTAAGGAAACCAAAGTTCAATCACTAAGGGTTAAAAATTTTTATGATAAATTCCTCTTATATATACTTATATAGAAGACTTATGTAGAATGGGACCATAAGAGGAAGAAACCATTCCTCCACTAAGTCAAATACTACCTTGAGATAGAGGACAACCTCTATAAAATCTGCACTGATGGATTAGTATGATGGTATGTACCTAATACAAATCAACTAAGAGTTCTCCAAGATTCCTATGAAGGTTCTTATCGGTACC
>MNCI01032346.1:62657-105831 GCA_015680685.1 Gnetum montanum | reverse complement strand
GACCATGACAAAGAGGCTGAAATCTTTATTCTAGCAAGCCATCTTGCAAGCAATCTTCTTTACAAATCTTCTTTGATGTAATGTGTGAGGCCCAATGTGATGATGATTTCCTAGTGATGATATATATCTTTTTTCCTCCTTGACCCTTGAGGCCTTTTTATAGGGTTCCAAGGTAGGTAGAGAAGTTACATATTTAAAAATATCTCACCTAACTTCTCTCCCAAGTAACTTGGCCAACTAATAGGAGATTACTTGCTAAAATGTCCTAGCTAACTTTTCTCCCAAGTAAGGAGGTTACAACTTACTCATTTAATTATGGTTAGGAGGTTACTCATAAAGTTAGGAGGAATTAATATTTGTACATATTATGAATATTGCCTTTATAAGTAATTTGTCTAAAATCCCTAATCTAATTTAATTTAATTTATATTTTAAATTTTAAATTCTCAGTGTCACTAAGCCCTAAGATTTTATCATAAAAATATAATATAATCTCCACCTCATAGGTGGTAGTGGTAGTTGATTTTATTTCTGCATCCCCGATAATTGTAATTAAAATTTGGAATGACCCGAAATATGAGCCCAAAGGCAAAGCCACCGATCCTGCAACTGATCCAAAATATCTTTTCTGGCCAAAAATCGTTACCAGCAACTGCCTTCACAGGAGAAGACTCAGCCGCCGTGTCAAGAAACGTTGCCGTGTGTTACGTACGGATCTGTAACTGTTGTAACCTCTGCTTCTTGAAAATGCCTGCAAGTTTTGATGATGATATGATTTGGAAATTTTAGGCTCTGCAATTTTGGTCGTCGTCTTCCAATTGCAGCCGCACTTGCCATGCTGCACTCGCCTTCAGCCAAGGGTTTTTTTTTGGCCTGGTTCTGCGCAGGCTTGGGTTTCATGCCTTGCTTCGCCACCGTCGTAGCCATCATCATCGTCATCGCAGCCATCGCAGTCATGTCATGTTGGCGTCGTTGCAAACTTAACCCTGCTGAAAGCCTTAATGACGGAAAACAAATCCACGAATTCTTCCAAGGATGCCCAAAACTGCCATCAAATGCTGAATTTGCATCGGCAACGAAAGAACCCTCATCAATTTTGCAATTATTCTTGCCTAATTTCTCTAATTCTATTACTGAACCCACCAAATCGTTAGCAGAATCTGCGAACAGGGCTGCGCTGAGAAAAATTTTGGAAGGTAAAATGGGCATTTAGCCATCCGGAGCACATTCAGATGATGATGTTACATGTATAATTTTGTTGTTGTGTATGCCTTCCACAGACCCATGCCCAGGAATCCCATGCTTTGCTGTATTGCTAACAACTGCGTGAGTGAGGGTTTTGGGCATTTTGCAAAATCACTAGCCTGCAAAAGAGCATAACACTAAAACATTTGTATTTTTGGAATATTTTCTGCACCGGTAGTGGATGTTTGCTAATGTCTCTGGAATATCCGAACACCAGTTTCTTTGCCCCAAAATTACACCCATAACAATCTTGTCACCTCATTCAAACTTTGATTTACACCACAAAGTCTTAACAACCGGGCGATTAAAATTTGATATGCCAATAACAACTTATATAACTTTGATAACTTTTGTAAGTTATTGAAAATTTACCAAAAATAAAACCCATGAGTTTTATTTTTCAAATCAGGAGTCTTACTGTTCCATAAAATGGTCAAATGTGCCAACACATACATCCAATTAACAAAGGAATGAATGGCCAAATCAACCAATACCCCAATAATGTAGAGTGGTATATACTCATCCTAATGAATATGTGCCAGAATTCACCTTCATCCTACATTGAGATGAATAGTTGTAGTGGAGGGACATGGAAGGTATCTTTGTGTTACTACCTGATCGATCAGTTCTTGTGATGCTATACCAAACACTTATGAGGTTGGACATTTAGGAACTCAATGCTAAATATATTTTGCAAGACCATGACTATCAAGATTACCATCCCACTGAGGCACAACACAAAAGATATCAATAACAAGAGAGGTGCTATGAAGCTTCAAAGGAAAAATCGTTCAATAACCCCTTATTTCTACTAGGCCAAAAAGATAGTGAGGATTCCTTCTCTAGGGGTTCTTAATTCATTAACTCTCCTTCCCTTGGTTTTGATGAAGGGGCTTCAACTAGAATTTACAGTCGACTGTAAACAATCCTAGTTTAGGCAAGAATGGATTCCATGATCATGAGGGATCCAAAGGTGGGAGTCATGGAAAGAATAAGGACAAGCATCACGATGATGGTCATGGCCATGATCATAGAGGAGGGGGTGGAAAGCACCATGGTGATGCTAGTTCACCTTCCTCTTCACCTTCAACGTCCTCTTCATCCTTCTCTAGCTCTTATTGAAGCTACAGAAGATGTAACTAATGGGATAGAGATTATTGTAGGGCCTACTAAACTAGTTATGACCTGGGGTGTGGCCAATCAAGGGAGGCCCACCACTATGAAAGAAGGGGAAACAGAGGACATCATGGCCATCATAGAGGCTATGGTCATGATGATACTTTACTTGCAAAAAGGAACATGTTGAATATTATAGAGACAATGAGAATTACAACAAGATATGTGAAAGATAGTAGAATCAAGTACTTAGATATGAACAATATTCCCAAGTTCAAAAGGGAATACAACTCAAATTCACAAAACCATCTTCAAGTATTTCATGATTTCTGTGTCTTATAGAATGTTAAAAATGATAGGAAAAAATCAAAGCTATTCCCAAGAACACTCATCAAATAAGCTAAAAGCTAGTACTCATTCTTAGAGTTGGAATCAATTTGTAGATGGAGTATGATGCTTGAGCTCTTCAATGTCAAGTATCAAATGTACTCTCAAGTGTCCAACTTGAGAAAGTAGATCTAAGGTTGAAAACAAAGAATACATAAACCCTTGGATGTAACCATGGGTAGGTACTATTCTCTTTTGCAATGATGTCCTAGACATTATTATTCTCAAAGGGAGTAGCTCCACCATATCATAGATGGACTTCATATGAAAATGCATAGAACTATTGGGATCTATGCCCAAGGGAGACTTTTAGAATCAAGGATCCATTAGATTCAAAGGTTGATCAAGTAGGTTGTCAAAGAAGAAGGAGAGTTGAGAAATAATGAAAGTATAAAAGAATACAATCAAGATCCTTTCATCAGAAAAAGGAAAGTCCAATTATGTGATAATGAGAAGGAGAAACCACTTGATGAGGTGATGTAGTGAAAGATCTTGCCAATTTAAAAATTTGTTTCTAAAATTTTAGTGAAGGTAGATAAAATGTAGAACTCTTTGGATAAAAATTTCCAAACCACTCTAAAAATAGCAAAGGAATCCAAAGAGAAAAGTAGTGATCATGATTGCAAGAGAAGATAGGAAGGTGAACATGCCTACTAAAGGGGTAAGGGCAAGGTTATTATAGTAGAGGAGGTTGTGGACTCTAAATCAGATGATGATGGTGGGTGTGACACCTACCACTATGAACATCCTAAGGGATGTTGCCCCATTTTGTCACACTTGTAGGAGTCTAGGGTATATGCTCTAAATCCTAGATTGGCCAGAAGATAAGCACCTAGAAGGTTGCCTTATCCTCAAGATAATCCCAAGTAGTTCCATTAACCTGATCCATATGAGTATTATGTTCAGAAACCCATTTATCCACATGAATCTTCTAGTCTTACCTTATTCCAACATCACTGCTACCCTCTTGAATACTACAAAGCCTAATCTCCAAGAGGGGAATCCCCATTTCCTCACTACCCTCCTCATCCTTCTACACATGTCCTTCTATCCTCAACTCAATTACCACCTACTCCATCAATGCATGGTGAAATTTCAGCCCAACTATAGAAATGTTATGCCACAAGGGCTATTAACTTACAATTGGCTTCTCAGCCAAGTGGTTCATAAATAAGATCCTAAGAAATACCATTCTTCCAAACCAGTGATCCTACAAAGCCATCAGAGATATACATGGCTGATAATCCTACTTCTTCCTCATCTTTTACATCTACATCATTTAAGTCCCCTTCAAACAAAACAACTCCCAAAGTGCTCAACTTCATGTTGACCCATGCAGTAACTAATTAGATAAAGGCTAGTCACCTTTCTAGGAAAAGATTTGATGTTGTGAATTCCCTTATTTACCTACAAATCACTAGGAATATGCCTTTTAAGGATCTTCTAGATTTAGGTTCTTGTATAAATCTAATTTCTTATCAGATGTACAAAGTCTAGATCCTTCCTCCACTCAAGAAGAACAACATTTGCCTTGAGTTGGCAAATCAATCCATCACTATTCCTTAGGGCTAGTGGAGGATATTATGACCATTTTCTATGGATGGTCTTTTCCTACTAACTTTTTGATGATCCATGTTAATAACTAAAAGGAGGACTTCCAAAGCATCATGGGAAGGATTTGGCCAAGCATAATTGATGCACAAATTGGAATTTGTTGCATTTCCTTGAAGATTTTCAAGGAAACTGAATTCAAAAAGATAGAGAAGAAGCATGTTCCATCCATTACATATAGTGACATAGGGTGCAATTGTGTGTAGAAACTATGGTCCATAAATAGTACATTTATCATAGCATGTAGGTAGTATGCAAATGTGTCAGAAATCCAAAGGTGCCTATATGTAGTAGCCACAAAATAGGAGGGCACCTAGTGCTTGACTATTAATCTTGGTCGTAGCTCAACAATTTGCATGAAACTAACTAAGAGCTTGACAAGTGCCTACATTGAAGGCATGGATGAGATGGAGAAAATCCATTACCAACTCTTCGATGAACTTGATGACACTTATTGAGGAGAGTGGAAAATCTTTGAGGGCTTTAAACATGAGTTCCTAGAGTTGAAAATTCTACATGACAACATGGAATATGCTTTTCTGAACAATGGAAAGTCAGTGATAATCAATGCCAACCTTGCTCCTGAACAAAAAGAGAAGTTTTTTAAGGTGGTGAAAAAATGGCTAACAATGTTCACCTAGTTATATCCTAAACTCATTGAGATTGATCCTAGGATATGCCAATAATACATCTATAAAAATGCTTCCATGAAGCCTGAAAGTTAGCCATAGCAATGGTTTAATCCCAAACTCAAGTAGATTATCATGAAGGAGATTGAAACACTCCTCAATGTGGGATTCATCTATCTCATTGTAGATAGCATATGGGTTAGCCCACTTATGATAGTGCTAAACAAAGGTGGTAAGTCGAGGGTTTGTATTGAATTTAAGTTGTTGAACATGATGACTTACAAAGATCATTTTCCATTGCCATTTATGAACCAAGTGTTGGAAACCATCTCTAGGAATTACTTTTACAACTTTTTGGATGGTTATAGTGGCTATAACCAAATTCAGACTACACCTAAGGATCATCCCAAAACCACATTAATAAGTTCCTAGGAAACTTTTGCATATAGAAAGATGCCATTTCATCTTTGTAATGTCCCTACAACCTTTCAATCCCTTGTCCTGAGCATCTTTCAATAATAGATTAGTAGTGGGGTGGAAGCCTTCATGAATGACTTCTCCACCTATGGGGCTACATTTGAGCAAGCCTTGAACCATCTTGAGCAAGCATTGAAAAGGTGTGTGGAAATTGGCAAAAAAGTTGTCTAATGGTCCAAGAATGCATTATTTTGAAGGATAGAATATCTAAAAAAGGGACCAAGGTAAACCTTTAAAAAATAAAGGTTATCCAAGGAATTATCCACTAATCAAACATTTTCAAAGATGTTTGGTCATTCCTTGGTCACACTGGCTACTATTAACACTTTATAGAGAATTTCTCTAAGATTGTCAAATCGTTGGTGGAGCTTACAAAGAAGTATGTTCTATTCGTCTAGACTAAAGAATGTGAGAATGCATTCTAGCAAATCAAGAAAAAGCTTATAGAAACTCTAATTCTATGAGCACCTTATTGGTCTAGGCCATTCCACATCATGAAGGATGCATCAAATTATGCCTTGGGAGCTATGCTCATGTAATTGGATGATCAAAAATGCCCTTAATACATCCACTACACAAGCTAAAGCATTGTGAGTGCACAACTGAATTACACTGCAATAGAGAAATAATTGATGATGATGATGTATACCTTGAAGAAATTCAAGCACTATGTGTCTGGGTACAAGGTGTTCAAGCACATAGACCACAATGTAATCTAGTTTTGGATGAACATACCAATGGTGAGCCCTCGTATCATACAGTGGCTTGTGATCTTGTAGGAATTCAATATTATAATGGTATATTGAAAGAAAACTAAGAATTTGGTTGCTAATCACTTGTCTGAGTTGAGATGGGAGAACAAAAAGGAGGAGAGACCACTTTCTGATCAATTTTTTGATGAACTCCTCTTTGATGGTGCTATAAATGAACAAGTACCCATTGAACCTAACTAGTACAATGGAATTCTCACCTATCTTCTCACTCATGAGATGCTGTAAGAGTTGGACCATACAAAGAAACAATAACTTATTCACTAGGTAAAACACTTTATGAAGACCAATGGACACTTTTACAAGATGTTTGTCAATGGCCTAGTTTCTTGGTGTATCCCTGATGCTGATTAACTATGCATTCTCCAAGATGCTCACAAGGGTCCTTTAAGGGGCCACTATATTGGAATATGCACAATAATTAAGATCCTAAAGGTAGGATATTATTGGCCAATACTCTTTATGGATGCTGACCAATTTATCTACTTTTGCAAATGCTACCAACATGATGGTGGAATGACCACTCATATGAAGGAATATCAATAGTGGATCCAACCACTGGAACCCTTTAGAATCTAGGGCATTAACTTCATGGATCCTAGCACACCCATGTCAACTAGAAAGGCATACATCATAGTGTGGAACTTTTAGTTTTGGCATGTCAAAATGTTAAGAAAAATAAGACAAGGTTATTTGTATGTGTGTGTAGTTATTATGCATGAAAAATAAGAACTTAGTTTAAGATTTGACTTATGGAAGGTTTTAGATAAGGAACAATGCATTCATCATGGAAGAGAAAGTGAACAAAGATGTCTTCAAGAAATAGAAGATGAATTGGTAGAATTGAAGGCTTCACAAACAAAGACATCTCTAAGAAAGAGTGGACATTTTCCATCAAGAAAAGACGTCTTCTAGAATGAAGACTTCAAAAAGATGTCTTTTCCAAACAAAGACATCTTCTTAGAATGAAAGGGAATTTCAGAGAGATGTCTCGGGCATGAGTAAGATGTCTTCCATGATCATTGGCTAGTTATCGCATAAGTTTTGAGATGGATTTAGAAACATGGTAGCTATAAGAAGACTTAATGTGCATTCAAAAATGTTCAATGTTATTTGTAATCATTATACAATAATTTTATAATCATTTTGTATTCTCTGTTGCCCCTCATTGTATTATCATTTTGGGATTGTAAAGTGTGTTGTACCTAAATGTACAAGGATCAACAAAATAAGTTGCATTTATCCCTTGTAATTGTTCTCCCTTGTTGCTTTGCAAAGTTGATGTGATTCTTGCAGGAAGACATCTTACATGAGCTTGATGGGATCCTATGAGATTGAGTTATTGGTGTTGAGGTATAACACTTCTATGCAAAGCTCAAGATTGTAAAGGTTGTGGAAGCCTATAAATCACATTTCCAAGCCTAATGGTACCTTTTAGGGTTGAGTGATTAGTGTTATGATACAACACTCTTGAGTGAAGCTTGAAGAGTATATAGGCTATGGATCCTTCAACCACATTTTAAAAGAAGCAAATCCCAAAGGCATGCTTGTGATCTACCCTTTAGGTGTGGACTACCCAAGTTGGGGAAACATGTAAAATTTGGTGTGTGTATATCTTTAAGTTATAAATTGGGGAAATTATTCATCTCTCAACCCCTTTCTAAGTTCAATGATCCTCAAGTGGTATTGAAGCTAGGTACTCTTACTCTCCAGATCAAGCTTCAAGAGTGAACATGGAAAGGACACTTGAAATCAGATGGAGCCTAATGGACATTATCAACTAGTGCATTTAATTCATTTTCACATCTTTTATCAAGGTAAGTATATTATTTTCTTTCTTACATTTAGAAAGATAGAGGACTATGCTTGTAAAGCTAGCAATTCATGTGATTATCAAAATAACGCTTCCTTTGAAGATAGGTATGAGTTATTTTGCCATAGCATTCTTTCTCTAAAAAATTTGTGCAATGAAATAAAAGATGATTTACATGGCAAGAAAATAAAAATCAAAGTTCTTAATGATGAATGCTCTTACCTCAAAAGAGAAAACTTAGACCTTAGGGCTAAGATTGAAAAACTAACAATAATGTTTAAGTAGATGAACAAGAGTTCTATGAAGAAACCCAAGAATCAAAAATAACATTTATCCAAGTTTGGAAGATCTTCTAGACAAAAAAACTTGAAATTTTTTGTTTGTAGTAAATATAGTCATGCTCAAGCTTATTGTTATCTTAGAATGCATCACTGCTCTTGGTCTTTCCAAAACTAGCCTAGAAAGAGAACCCTGTAGGTTTGGAAAGAGAAAGAAGGAAAGATTAAAAAGAATTTGATGGCACAAATTACCTTCTCCAAAGATAATTCTAGCACATGGTATATTGATAATGGGTACTCAAGGCATATGACAGGTGACAAATCCTACTTCACCCACTTCATGAAATAACATTGTGATATAGTCACTTTTGGAGATGATATGGAAGCACCCATAATAGGTATTGGTATCATAGGAGGCAAAGGTAAGGGATTACCCACTATGAACAAAGTTTTTTTCATTGATGGGTTAAAACACAATCTTCTTAGTGTAAGTCAACTTTGTAACTCAAATTTCAATGTTACCTTTTAAAATGAAAGTTGTAGAATACAAGATTTATCTACTAGAAATATTATGATTGAAGGATCTAGAAAAGGAAATGTGTATAATACTATATTTGGAAATTAACCTAACTTTGAACCCAAGTGTTTACTAAGTTATGCAAATGATACATGTATTTTGCATAGGAAGTTTGGCCACATCAAAAAGAAAATTCTCCAGACCTTGGTGACAAATAAAATGGTGCGTGGTCTTCCTAAGCTTAAAGATTTCAACCTAAATACATGTGAAGCCCATCAAAAAGGAAAACAAAAAAGGGTAATATTTGGTAAGAAAAATTGTATTTCTACTACTCATCCCTTAGAACTACTTCATATGGATGTAGTTGGTCCAATTCAAACTCTTAGTCTAGGAAATAAAAGATAATTTCTAACCATTATTGATGATTATTCTTTTTTTACCTAGGTTACTTTTTTATATCACAAAGATGAAGTGTTTGGTCATTTTCTAAGAATAAGCAATCAAATCTAGAAAGAACAAGGATATGGTATTAAAATTATTAGAAGTGATATTGAATGTGAGTTTAGAAATGCAAAATTTGAATAGTTTTGTCAAATGAATGGAATTCTACATCAATTCTCTATTGCAAGAAATCCTTAACAAAATGGTGTAGCTGAATGAAAGAATAGAATCTAAAATGAGATGGGGAGAACAATATTAAATGATCATATTCTTCTTCACCTATTTTGAGCTAAAGCTATCAACACTTCCTATTGCCTATCCAATAGAGTTCTAGTTACAAGATTCACTTCCAAAACCCCTTATGAATTATGGATTAGTAGAAAACCCTTAGTAGATTACTTTCATGTTTTTGCTTCAAAATGCTATATCCTAAATGATAAAGATACCTTGAGAAAGTTTGATGCAACAACTGATAAAGGAATTATCTTTGATTGTTCTCTAATTGGTAGGGCATACAAAGTGTTTAACAAAAGAACAAATATAGTAGAGGAAACCATAAATGTCAAAATAGATGATTATGAAATTACTTATTCTCAACCTAATAAGGAAACTATTCTTGCTCAAAAATTGTTGAACCTAACTTTAGTACAAGATGACAAGAATTCAAAATCTAGTAGTGAACATGAAGAGGAAGAAGAAGATGATGATGATCAAGGGATATTCCCCATTCTACTAAAAATGCCCAAACTTAGCAAAACTCACTCTATTAATGATGTAATTAAAGAAGTTCAAGATGGTGTTTCTACTACAAGTCAAATCAAAGAGATCTATGCCTTTTCTACATATCTCTCTCAAGTTGAACCCAAAACCTTTAAGGAAGTCAAAAGAGAGGAAGAATGGATTTCAACTATGCAAGATGAACTTATTCAAATTACTAGAAATGATGTATGGGAATTAACACCTAGGCCCATTGATAAATCTATTATTGGTACAAAATGAATCTTTAGAAACAAGACTAATGAAAATGAAAAAATCATAAAGAACAAGGCTAGATTACTTGCCAAAGGATACAACCAACAAGAAGGAATAGACTTTGATGAAACTTTTTCTCTTATTTCTAGGTTAGAATCTATTAGACTTCTTCTTACTTATGTAAGTATTAAAAACATCATGCTCTACAAAATGGATGTCAAAATTGCATTCCTGAATGGAACCATATAAGAAGAAGTTTATATTGAACAACCTAAAGGATTTTTTGATTCCATCAAGACTGATTATGTCTATAAACTTAAGAAAGCTCTCTATAGTCTTAAAAAATCTCCAAGAGCATTGTATGAAATACTTTCTTAACACCTCATATCAAATGCATTTGAAGGAGGTAAAGCTAATGTTACGTTGTTTATTAAAAGAGAAGGTAATCTTCTAATTATTTAAATCTATGTTGATGATATTATTTTTGATGCCACTAATGAAATTCTTTGCAAGAAGTTTTCTAATCTCATGCAGTTCGAATTCGAAATGAGCATGATGGAAGAACTCAAGAACTTTGTTGGGTTTCAAATCTATTAGAAAACTAATGAAAACTTCTTCTGTCAAACCAAATATGTAAAAGATCTTATACTCAAATATGGCTTGGCAGATGTTAAATTTAAAGGTACTCCAATGGTTGCAAATTCTAAACTTGTTAAAGATGATTCAGGTAAGCCAGTTGATCCCAAGCTTTATAGAGGTATGATTTGTAGTCTTCTTTATCTAGCTGTATGTCAACCAAATATAGTTTTAAGTGTAGGATTTTGTGCTAGATATCAATCAACTCCAAAAGAATCTCACTACTAGGCTATTAAATAAAATTTTCACTACTTAATATGTACTACTAACTAGGGCCTTTGGTATCCAAAGGATTCCTCCCTTGATCTTGCTAATTATTCTAATGCAGATTGGGCAGGATGTTTTGATGATTGCCATAGCACAAGTGAAAATTATTTCTTTTTGGGAAGAAGTCTTATTTCTTGGACAACCAAGAATCAAACCTCTATATCTATTTCAATCACAAAAGTTGAATATAACTCTTCTGGTAGTTGTTGTGCTTAATTACTTTAGATGAGAGAGACTCTTAAAGATTTTGGAGTAAACGTCAACTCAAATCTTTTTTTTTGTGATAACAAGAGTACCATCAACATGACAAAGAATCCAATCCAACATTCTCATACAAAACATATTGAGATTCACCATCATTTCATATAGGGGCATACATAATGTGATCATGTCAAATTAGAGTTCATTAGAACCAAGAGTCAACTAATTGATGCCTTCACAAAACCCCTAGATGAACAATGATTGTGATCTCTATGCAAGGATATGAGGATAGGACCTTGTCTTATCATGTAAGTTTTTTCATTATTTCTATTATTACTCCACATAAAAAAGCCAAACAAAATAACAAATCTAAAACACCAAAAATATTTTCTTTTCTCTATGCATATATTAAGGGGGAGCTTACTTTACCTTTTTAGTTATGTTCAAAAAGGAGAAGTAGCTAGCTAATATGTGCTATTATTGTGTTTTTGTTATTGGAACAAGAATAACCTATTTTCTTAAGTTTTGGACATTACCAACAAGGTAAAGATTGTGTACCTTTTGGTTTTGGTATGTCAAAACATTAAGAAAAATGAAAGACAATGCTATTTTTATGTGTGTATTTATCATGCATGTAGAATAAGAACTTGGAATGAGACTTGGATTATGAAAGGTTTTAGACAAGGAAAAATTCATTCATCATGCAAGAGAAATTGAACGAGACATCTTCAAGAAGTAGAAGATTACTTTGTATAATTGAAGGCTTCATAGACAAAGACATCTCTAAGAAAGGCAAACATCTTTCTTTAGGCAAAGATGTCTTTCACCAAGAAAGGACATTTTTACAAAATGTAGGCCAGTTTTAGAAAGAAATCTTTCTCTAGATAAAAATGTCTTTCATCAAGCAAAGATGTCTTCTAGAATGAATACTTCAAAAAGACATCTTTCCCAAGCAAAGACATCTTCCCAGAATGGAAGGCAATTTTACAAAGGCATCTCAAGCATGAGTAAGAAGTATCCCATAACTATTAATGACTATAGGCTAGTTGTTGCACAAGTTCCAAGATGGATTTAGAAACACAATATCTATAAGAAGACTTAATGTGCATTGGTAAATATGCAAGCTTATTTTTAATCATTGTAAAATCATTTTTTAATCATTTTGTATTCTCTATTGCTCCTCATTATATTACCATTTTGGCATTGTAAAGTGTGATGTACCTAAATGTACAAGGATTAGCAAACTGAGTTGCATTTATCCTTTCTAATTATTCTCCCTTATTGCCCTACAAGGTTGATGTGCTTCTTGCAGGAAGACATCTTACTTAAGCTTGTTGGGATCTTGCGAGATTGAGTTATTGGTGTTGAAGTACAACACTCCTATGTAGAGCTCAAGATTGTAAAGGTTATGGAAGCCTAGAAACCACATTTCCAATCTTACAAAGACCTTACATGGTTGCGTTATTGGTGATATAGTACAACACTCCAGAGTGAGGCTTGAAGACTATACAGGGTGTGGATCCTTCAACCACATTTTGAAACCAATAAATTCTGAAGGTGTGGTTACAATCTACCCTTTGAGTGTGGACTACCCAAGTTGGGAAACCACATTAAAATTTGATGTGTGTGTATCTTTAAGTTATAAATTGTGAAGCTTATTCATCTTGCTTCCTTTAAAGTTTAATGATCCTCACATAGTCACTATTGACTATTGTATGAAATGGGTAGAATTAGCAGCTGTCACCAATTGTACATCTTCTATAGCTACTCAGTTTGTACAAAAAAATGTTGTAAACAGGTTTGGTGTGCCATGTGCACTTATTTCTAACAATGGTACTTACTTTATAGGTACTACCTTCTAGAAGCTCATGCAATCTTTAGGGGTTGAACATAAATTAACAACACCCTACCACCCCCAAGCCAATGGTCACACTGAGGTAACAAATAGGAAAATCACTAAGATCTTAATAAGAAAATTTTGTAAATATAGGAGAGACTAGATCACATAACTCAGTGATGCCCTTTGGACTTACCACTCCACCTCAAAACTCCCTATAGGCTATTCTTCATATGAGTTGGTGTATAGAAAACTTCCAACTCTTCCTATTCATTCTAAGCTCCATACACTTTTAACGACTTGTGATCCTTACCTTGACCTATGGCTAGCATAAAAAGAAAGACTAATGAACCTCAACTTGCTAAATGAGAACTGATTGGTAGCCCTATCATTTAACGAGTTGTACAAGGCATTCAATAAGCAACACCATGACCTTAAAATAAGGAAGGTAAAATTTCAACTAGGCAACAAGGTCCTTTACTAGAATCCCACACATGTGTCAAAAAAAAAATAAGTTCCAAACATTGTGGGAAGGGCCTTACATCATCTATGAAACCTTTCCTTCTAGAACCATGTTGATCTATAAACTTGAAAGCCTAAATAAGAAACTACTGGTCAACATGCAAGAAGTAAAACCTTTATATGAGCTTAAGAGAGCTAATGACTATGACACCTCATTGGATGGACAAGTACACTCATTATTTTAGATCTCCTCCTTTCAACTTAGTCATTGGAAAAATGGCCATCCATTCTAATCATACAAAGTGGCTTCTTAATTTTTAAAATGTTTTTTACATAACTTTATTTTTACATATTTTTACTTTACACCATTTTTTGATTTACAACATTGTTAGTACATTTTTCTCTTTCTCACATATTTTACAATTTATTCTATATTTTACCTTATTTGGTTTGAATTTTTTTTATGTTTTTGTTGTGCTTGTTTTCTCTTATTTTTGCTTTATTGCCTATAGGACCTAGTGTAGCTGTAGCTACTATTAATGATGCCTTGTACTATAATATTATTTGATTACTAATGTCTATATTCTATCTTGAAATTTTGGTATTTAAAACCAAGACATGGTTTATTTTTCATGAAACATGCAATGAGTCCACATCATCCACCCATCCATAAACTCTATGGTATTCCTTTTTTGGAAATATGAGATCCCTTTCTTAATAAAAATTTTAATCAATTTTTGACCTTGGTAGTTTTCAAACTTGGGAAGGATGTGACTTCAAGGGGATTTGATGCTCTCTGTACATGCCCACCCTCTTGAGTGCATGAGTGTTTTCTTGGATTTTTTACTATTTCACTATCGACCAATAATAGAAAGCTAAAAGTCTTTACATGGTGTGGTTCCCATCCAAAAATCATAATTATATATAAAGAAATGATGGAAATTCAAAGCACATCCCCTAGACTTAATCATGGGCTACAAGCATTGGTTATGGGACTAGAAAGATATGTTACCCATGCCTAAATGTCCCCTATAACTAAGGCCCTTTCTCACTTCGTGATTCTCTTTTCTTCTCTTTAAGGAATGCTGATTGATCTGTGGGAGAATTCTTATGTCTTGAGGGGATGGACAAGTCTGAGAGTATTGATGTGAAGTCACTGGAAGTGGATGGTTTTGATCTAGACTAAGGATGGACTTTATTGAATCATCTTAACCATAAGACCCATAAGGGACTTCATGTGACCATAATTTAGGACTCCATTCCACCTTATCTTTCATCTATGATGAAGTGTTCAGGTAATATGTTGACTGGGCCACATTAATGGAGCCCTGTTGACATGGCCATAGTGATGTGATGCTCTGTTAATGAGACCATGGTGATGTGACCCCATCGACGTATCTGTCCATGCATTAATGTGACCCTATTAACACAAAGTCTATCTCTTGCTATAAATATGCACACAACCATAGCATTTATGACATCTTTTGGAGTAGTTATAGCTAAACTCTTGTATTTGTTCCCATAAGAGTTAGAATATTTTCCAAGTGCTTGCAGAAGGTGTGAGAAAGGTGTATGACTCTTTGTTCAAGCACTAATGTACTTGAGCCCATTGGTGTGATCAGCAATAAAGACAAGATTTTTGAGCATTCCTTATAGCATTTGGATTTAATCACTTAAGGATTTTAATATTTTAATATTTCAACACTTTAATAATTCTATAATCTTTTATTATTATCACTTTACTATTATTGTCCTTTCATATTTTATGAGAACCATAGGCACGACCATCTTGAACATATATCAAATACTTGGTAACCCAGTGATGCTTAACATCTGGTAATCTAGTAGTGGTTACGATATGCTCAGGATGTGCATGGAAGATGGGATCAATTGCTTATGCTAGTGAGAGTTAAGCAATAAAGTAGAACAATTATAAGTTACACAACTTTTCATTCCCTATAATTAAAGAATTAGACTTTAAAAGATAAAAATAAAACAAATAAAAATCATTTGCCTCAATCTCACTTAACCATCACTTTAGAACACCACAAGTGAGGTTGGGAAGACAATGACCATTCTAACTAAGGTCTTGCTGGCTAGAGTTCAATGTATGCAAGTGCTTGCAGTCTACAAAATTTGACCGAGTCGCATGTAAATGCTCATGATTCATATGGTTGGGCATAGGGGTACCTCGCCGCTCATCATTGGTATCATTATTGAGAACTATTAGTCTTACATGCGCTATCTAGTCTTAGAAATATCATCATTCACTTCATTGGAACAAACCCAGGATAGTGAAATCTACGCATGCTAGGTGGTTAAGTAAAAGAATAAGGCACACCAGTTTAGTTGTTAGCTAACACCAAAAATTTCTTCTTCTCACAAGTGAGATGAATCAAACCCACTAGTGTTGTAGGAGTTCGAGTGGTATACACGCATCTAGGAAAGTATATCCCCAACTTCACCTTTATCCTACTTCAGGATGAGCACCTGTGATGGTGGGACATGGAGGGTAACATCATATTACCTCTTGATCAATCGATTCTTAGAATGCAACTTTAAAATCTTACCAAACTAGGCATTCAAGACCATGTTGTGGAATACATAATGGAGGATCATGACTATTGAGATTATTTTCCAACTAATGCACAACATGTGCGGGACAGGTAATAGGATGAACACAATGAACACTTAAAGGGAAAAAATTTAGTAACCCTTTGTTCTTATAGGACCCACATGATGATGAGGAACCTATTTTTCATGATTCCCATTTAGCCAAACCTCCTTCGATGCATCAGATCATCTAGTCCATCATCCAAAGTAAAAAATCAAGCGACCAGGAGCACCAAGATGATGAGGGATTGTGCAAGAAAAATGGTGGCAAAGGGAAAGATGGATATGAAGATAAGGGTCGAGGAGGAGATTGACACCAACATGGTGGTAGTTCTCCTCCCTCTTCTCCATCTTCTCATTCCACCTTGTCTTCACCAAATTCTGACTCTAATCATAATCGTAGTAGGAAGGATCGAGGTGATGATGATTGAAAAGACTAATGGGATCGTAAGGACCGATGGGGATGACATGAGGAAAAGTGTGACCAATCACGCGAGTCTCACCATCAAGAAAGAAGAAGCAGCTAAAATCATCACAAACATCATGGCCAATAGCCGAACTATGACTCAGATGAACCACTACTGGCTACTTGAAGCATGCTTAACATAGTTTAGGTGGTTCAAATACCCAATAGGCACTTGAAAGATAGTCAGATTAAGCACCTTGACATGAAAAATATCCCCAAATTTGAAGGGGAATATAATTGTGATCCACAAACTCACTTGCAAGCATTCCATGATGCTTGCACCTTGCAAAACATAGATAATGATTGGAAAAAACTCAAGCTATTCCCCTATATACTCAACAAGGAAGCAGAAATTTGGTACCTATCTTTGGAACCAGAATTAATTAGAAGATGGAGTACGATGCTAGAAATTTTCAATGATAAGTACCAAACCTACTCTAGAGTGGCTAATCTGAGATGAAAAATATAAGGGTGGAAATAGGGTGGTCATGAACCCTTGTATGTAGCCATGGGCAGATCTTACTCATTGTTTCATTGATGCCCTAGTCATAGCTACTCTTAGTGGGAACAGCTTTGCCATAACATAGATTGGTTTCGCTTTGAAACAAGAAAGACCCTAGGCATTTACACCCAAGGACGGCTATCTAAATTAGGAGCCCATAAATTGTAGTGCCTCATTGAGTAGGTGGCCAAAGAGGAAGGGGAATTAAGAAAAAAAGAGAATGTAGAAGAGTATAATCAAGACCCTTCCATCCAAAGGAAGGAAGTCCAATTTTGTGAAGAGGAGGAAGAATCACCACTGGATGTAGTGGTGAATTGAAAGACCTTGCCCATACAAAAATTTTCCTCTTAAATTTCAGCCAAGAGTGACAAGATGTGGGACTCTTTGGATGAAAGGTTCCAAAGCATCTTGAAAATTATGGAGGAATCCAAAGAGCAAAGTAATGATCAAGATTGACAAAGAAGAAGAGAAGTTGAACGTGCCTTCCATAAAGGTAAGGCAGAACGAGTTGTAGACTTTGACACACAGGAGGATGATGGATGTGACATATGTTGGTATGAACATCATAAGGGGTGTTTCCTATTGGTGTCACATCTACAAGAGTTTTGGGTGTATGTGTTGAACCCTCATTTGGAAAAAGGGCAAACACCCTGAAGATTGCCTTATCCACAAGGCAATCCTAGGCAGTTCCACCAACAACAAGGATATTATCCAACTAGAGTGCCACTGCAACCCTATAAGTATTACAAGAAATGAAAACATTTAAAATCGTGGGGGATGCCACCTCCAAGATAGTAGTACCCTTACTGATAGCTAGATCCTTATGGGTACTACGTTTAGCAACCTGTCTCCCTGCGGGACTCTTTTAGTCACATGACATTTCAAACTCATTACCATCCCCTGAAATACTTTCAAACATAGTCTCCATCACCTTGAAGGAAGAACCTACATCTATACTATCCTCCATCACCTTCTCCTACCATCCTTACTCATCAACCCTCCACTCAACTACCTCCTACTCCACCTATGCAGAGAGAGATACCATCATAGCCACAACAACACAATGCCACGAGGGCTGTTAACTTACAATTGGCATCTCAATCAAGTGGACCAAAATCAAAACCATGGAAATGCCCTTTATTTTGGTCCAATATCCCTAACATAACCTCACATTCACCTGTGGCTAGTGCCTTTGAACCTCCAATTGCCTCCACCATTCAACCCTTTGAGCAACCTTCAAGCCAAACACCCTCCATAGTACAAACCATTATGCTAACACACACTGTGATGGATTGGATAAAGGTAGGTCATCTTCCTCAAAAATTGACTAATCTAGAAAGTCCCCTCATATACCTTCAAGTGGCAAGAAATGAGCCATGCAAAGCTCTTTTGGATTCAGGGTCAGGTGTTAATTTGATTTCACACGATATGTACAAGACTTGGAACCTGCCCCCAATGAAGAAAAGTAGCATTTGGCTTGAGTTGGCAAACTAATCCATAATTGTACCCTTGGGATTGGTAGAAGATATCATGACCACTATTTTTGGGTGGTTCTATCCTGCTAACTTCTTGGTCATCTAGGTTGACAATTTCAAGGGAAATTTTTCAATCATAATGGGGAGAGCCTGGCTCAACACGGTGGATGCATGATTGGAACTTTAAGATATTTTCCTTCAAATTTCAAAAGAAAATATTTTTGGGAAGATCAAGAAGAAGCATGTTCCATGCATTGCATACAGTGACTCGGGGTGCAACTATATGCAACAACTTTGGTCTACTAAGCGAACATCTATTCAAGCATGTAGTCTATGTGCTGAAGAATCACAAGTTCAATGATGCCTATACATAGTAGCCACGAATCAAGAAGGCACCCTGTGGTTGACTNTAGCCACTATAACCATCCAAAAATCTATAGTAACAATGCCTCGCAATGGTATCCAACACTTGATCCACAAACGAAAGTGGGAAGTGATCCTTGAAGGTCACCATGTTTAGTAGTTAGAAATCTATACAAACCCTCCATTTTCCATCCTTCTTTGACACAATAACGAGTGGGTTGACCCATTTTCTATCTCCAATGGAATAGATGAAGCCTACTTTTAGCAATTGTTCAATTTCATCCTTGACAACTTTCTTTAGTTTGGGGTTCAACCATCTTTATGGTTGTTGTTATGCCTTCATGGAGGAGTTGATATAGATCTAATGTTTNTGCAAACATTAGATCTATATCAACTCCTCCATGAAGGCATAACAACAACCATAAAGATGGTTGAACCCCAAACTAAAGAAAGTTGTCAAGGATGAAATTGAACAATTGCTAAAAGTAGGCTTCATCTATTCCATTGGAGATAGAAAATGGGTCAACCCACTCGTTATTGTGTCAAAGAAGGATGGAAAATGGAGGGTTTGTATAGATTTCTAACTACTAAACATGGTGACCTTCAAGGATCACTTCCCACTTTCGTTTGTGGATCAAGTGTTGGATACCATTGCGAGGCATTGTTACTATAGATTTTTGGATGGTTATAGTGGCTATAACCAAATCCAAATCTCTCCTAAAAAGTAGGCCAAAACAACATTTACAAGTCACTAGGGGACTTTCACATATAGGAATATGCCCTTTGGCCTGTGCAATGCACCTGCAACCTTCCAACGCCTTGTCCTTAGCATCTTTTAGCAATAGATTGGCAATGGGGTAGAAGTCTTCATAGATGAATTCTCTACCTATGGAGAAATCTTTGAACAAGCCTTGGACCACCTTGAGCAAGTTTTTAAAATATGTGCGGAAACAAATTTATGGCTCAACTGGAAAAAGAGCTACTTGATGGTCTAAGAGGGAATTGTTCTAGGGCAATGTATTTCACAAGCAGGGATTAGTGTACATCCTAAGAAAATCAGAATCATCCAAGGAATTACCAATTAACCAAGTACTATAAAATATGTTCGGTCATTCCTTGGCCACACTAGTTATTACCAACTATTCATTGAGATTTTCTCAAAGATCACCAAGCCGTTGGTGAAACTCACAAAAAAATACATTCTATTTTCCTAGACCAGGGAATGTGAATCCACATTCCAAACACTCAAACAGAAACTCATAGAAACTCTAATTCTACAAGCACCCAACTGGTCTAAACCTTTTCATATAGTGATGAATGCATCTAATTATGCATTAGGAGCTATGCCTACATAGTTGGATGACCAGATATGCCCATATTATATCCACTGTGCAAGCTAAAGAATTATGGGTGCTCAGCTCGACTACACCACTACCGAAAAGGAATTAATGGCGATGGTGTTCACCTTGGAAAAATTTTGACACTATGTGCTTGGGTACAAAGTGTTTGTACATACTGACCACAGTGCCATTTGGTTCTTGATGAGCAAGCCAACGGTGAGTCCCCGTATCATACGGTGGCTTGTGATCCTTCAGGAATTTGACCTTACTATGGTAGAAAGGAGGGAAATTAAGAATACGATCAATAATCACTTATCTTAGTTATGATGGGATGGTACATAGGAGGAGGAGCCACTATTCGATCAATTTCTAGATGAACTCCTCTTCGTTGAAGCAATCGATAAGGAGATACCCATAGGATCAACTTGGTTTAGTGACATCCTCACCTATCTCTCAACACAAGAATTACCAAAAGAGTGGGATCATCAAAAGAAGAAGCAGTTTCTTCACAAGGTCAGGAACTTCATGGAAATAAATGAACACCTTTACAAGGTGTGTGTAGATGGCTTGGTTCGATGGTGCATCCCTGATATGGATACACTATGCATCCTCCAGGATGCTCATGAGGGCCCTTGTGGGGGCCACTATGTTGGACAATGCATGACCATTAAGATCTTACTTGCAAGATATTATTGGCCCACACTATTCAAAGATGTGAAATGGTTTGTCTGCTACTATAAATAATGTCAAAGAGATGGTGGGTTGACTACATGAACGGAGGAATCCCAACAGTGGATCCAACCACTGGAACCCTTCGATATTTGGGGCATCAACTTCATGGGTCCCATCACACCCATGTCCAATGGGAAGGCATACATCATCATCGTTGTAGACTACTATACTAAGGGGGTAGAGGTGGTAGCCATCACCAACTGTTCCTCAAACAAAGCTGCATGGTTTGTCCAACAAGAAATCATGAACAAGTTTGGGGTGCCACATGCACTCATTTCAGATAACAAAACTTATTTCATGGGCACTAATTTTCATAAACTTATGCAACACTTGGGGGTCAAACATAAATTTACAACACCTTATCATCTCGAAGCCAATAGGTGAGCCAAAGTCACAAATAGGAAGATTACAAGGATCCTAACTAGAACCATCAGCAAATATAGGAGGGATTGGAGCACAAAACTTAATGATGCCCTTTGGGCCTATCACTCCACATGGAAACTTCTTATAGGCTACTCTCCTTATGAGTTAGTCTACGAAAACTACCGAAACTTCCAGTTTAGATAGCACTTCGAACACTATCTACCACCAGTGACTTGGGTATTGACTTACCACTAGCATAACAAGAACAACTCATCAACTTGAATGTGCTAGATGAGAATCAATTAGTAGCCCTATCATCAAATTAAATCCATAAGGCCTATAATAAAAAATGTCACGATCTTAGGATTTGAAAGGTAACATTTCAATGTGGAGATAAGGTACTCTACTAGAACCCCACACATGTACCACAACGTACTAAGTTTTAAACACTATGGGAGGGACCTTATATTATTTTTGAAACCTTTCCATCTGAGGCCTTACTTATATAGAAACTTGAGGATCCCACAAAAACCCTTCCACACATGCCAATGAACTAGTGCCACTACCATCTCATCACATAGCCAACCTCATTCCATTTTTTAGATCTCCTCCTCTCAACTTAGTCGTGGGGGAGATCACCTTCCATGCTAACCAATTCTACTAGCCCCTTAGTTGTTTTTGCAAGTTTTTGTTTTACACCTTTTTGTTTTACAACATCATTTGTATGTTTTCCATTCTTGCTTACTTTTTCTTTTTTTATTTACTTATCTATTTATTTGTTTATATATATATGTTTCATACTTTTCATTAATAAGCCATATTATTGTCACAGGATGTACTGGTGTAGTTGTTTCTCTTTGAAATGGGTTGTATGATATGGTTCACCTATTATATCTAGCTCCCGCCTTCGCATTGTTGTTCTAGGCAGTCAAATTAAACTCTCATTTCATGTAATAGGTAGTGACTCCACATCATCCACCCATCCACCAACTCCATGGTTTTCCTTATTTTGGAAACATGCAATCCCTTTCAATTAAAAACAACTTTAATTAATTCATGACTTACATAGTTTCTAGACTTGAGAAGGATCCAATCATTTGAACAGGGTGTGACTTCAAGGGGAATGCAACATTCTTCATACTCTTCTATTCCCTTGCATGTGAGTGTGTGTCCTCACGAACTTCTTATCACTCCATATCCTCTCCTAACTGGAAGTTACATGGAAATTTTTCCTTGCATGGTATCGTCCTCATCATAAAAATAAAATAAAATAAATAAAAAAATGATGAGGATTCAAAGCACACCCCTTGGCCAAATGCATGCAAAAACGCATGGGTCTTTGCATGGTGTGGTTCCTACAAAAGAAAACAAACATATGGGAATTCAAAGCACACCCCTTAGGCCACCTCTAATGGGCTACAAGTACTAGTTATGGGACTTGCTTTGTCCTCTCTAACTCAACCCTTTTTCACTTCCTCTCACTCACCATGGGCACTACTTTCCATCTAAACAAGGACTTGGCAAAGGTTCGTCAGGAGAATGTCAGGCTGACTGTAGAAGTTCATCACCTACATAATGTTTATATTGAGAGTCAACACATGAAAGAATTCATCCATCAATAGTAGGAGAAGCTAGCCAGGGTAAACACTGATGTGAGGAGATTGGCAACTAAAAATTGTAATATATCTATGGAGGAAGTTCGAACCTTATAACATAAATTAGTAATTGAAATTTCTGCTTGGAAAATGAGTTCCTTATGTTTGAATGAGTTAAAAATCGCTATAGGGACCAAGTGGGATTGCAAAAGGAAGTCAACGAAAAAGAGATTCAAGTCACAAAGGCTAAAATGAACCAAGCACTCCAATAGCTCAAGGAAGGAGGTGAGGTGTGGTAGCCCATCTTCGACGGATTTAATGCCTACAACCAGGCTAAGATCCATCTCAAGAAGCTATATATTGAAGAGATGATAGAATACATGGAGTTAGCCAATCTCTATTATGAAAATCTAGCTATGCTAACAGTTGGAAGGCTATAGTCATACCTAGAGAAACAAGTGGCCACCCTGTATTCTTTATACGAGGGTGAGTTCCAATCACATAAAGAGAGAAAGTAAAAGCTAGAAATAGCAAATGCAGAACTCGAAGTTTTTTGTACTCATTTTGAAGGATAACGTGTAGTTACAAAGAACTTTGACTGATGAATGAATGACTACCCGTAGATGCAAACATCAATCCAAGTGTTTGATATCAATTGAAAATAATTCGCTACTTGGTTTGTCAATTTGAAGGAACTCTTTCCTTCACTTTCATGTCCTTGGGATGTTCCTATTCTGGCAAACATTGGTGAAGCTACTTGGATAGTGAATGATCCCACAAGCAAAGAAGATAAAATGAGGGCATTATTAGAGGCTTTTCAATTACCTCTAGAATTTGTAGCTACTACATGGCAATCACCATCAATGCCACAACCACCACATGCACCAGAAGCTAGTGAAGGCCTGTCGAAACCACTGCCACTAGGGATGGTGTGATCTTCTCCAGTAACTTTATCATTTTCAGGTAGGGTGTTCAATTTTTTCTCTGAACACCACAATTTTGTAATTTATTTTTTTCATACACCCATGCACTTGGTATTGTAATAGAGTTAGTGTGTGTGTAAATGTATTTTTTCATGTCTACTGTCAATAACTTCATACCTTCCAAATTGTAATAAACTCAAGGAGGAGTCTTCACTTAGTTGTGTAGGTATGATAAAGTGTTCAGTTGATACGTTGACTAGGCCATGTTAATGGAGCCCTATTGATGTGGCCATGGTGACATGACCTTGTTGACATATCCATCCATGCGTTAACGTGACCTCATTAACATAGAGTGTGTCTCTTACTATAAATATGCACGCACCCACAACATTAATGGCATCTTTTGGAGTAGTTGTAGACAAACTCTTGTAGTTTGTTCCTGCAAGAGTTAGAATATTTTCCAAGTGCCTGTAGTAGGTGTGAGAAAGGTGTATAGCTCTTTATTCAAGCACTAATGTACCTGAGCCCATTGGCGTGATCAGCAATAAAGACAAGATTTTTGAGAATTCCTTGCAAAATTTGGATATAATCACTTAAGCATTTTAATAGTTTAATATTTCAATGCTTTAATAATTTCAAAAGCTTTTATTGTTATCAATTTACTATTATTGTCCTTTCATATTTTATGAGAACCATAGGCATGACCATCTCAAACATATATCAAACACTTGGTAACCCAATGATGCTTAACGTCTGATAACCCAGCAGTGGTTAGGGTATGCTTAGGATGTGCACAGAAGATGGGATCGGTTGCTTATGCTAGGGAGAGTTAAGCAATAGAGTAGAACAATTATAAATTACACAACTTTTCATTCCCAAAAATTAAAGAATTAGACTTTAAAACATAAAAATAAAACCAATAAAAATAATTTTCCTCAATCTCACTTAACCATTGCTTTAGAACACCACAAGTGAGGTTGGGAAGACAACGACTATTCTAACTAAGGTTTTGCTAGCTATAGTTCGATGTATGCAAGTGCTTGCAATCTGTGGAATTTGACCAAGTCATGCATGAATGCCTATGATTCGTATGGTTGGGCATAGGGGTACCTCACCACTCATCAATCTACCACTACTCCCCATAGTTCATATTACTAGTAATTTTTCATGGTTTTGTTTAATGTCTTAGTTTGATGTGTTAAAATTCCTAGGTAGGTTCTTTCAAGATTTAGTCCTTAACTTTCCACAACCATTAATCCACCATTGGGTCCATAGACTCCTTGGTTTGAAGACATGTAAGGTCATTAAGGACATAAGCCTACTTTGGGGAGGATCCACTTGCATACCTCTTGCTTGGGTTGGTTAAGTTCTCTATCCGTAGGCATTTTTCATGATCAAATCCTTTATGTGCCCATTAGTGACATCCAATTGTGCATTCTTTCATAATGTTCTCCAATGAAAATCTCTTTTTGTTATGAATTCTCTAACCCTCTTCAAGAATTTCATCATGTTCATGAATTTTTTGGCTTTTCAAGAACTTCACATTGTGTTAAAACTCTTTGTTTTTACCCTTATCTTTAATGTTGAAAATTTTTAGAGTCCAGAACCTTCCATAGCCCATAACTGTCCAACTACTTGTTTGATTTACCTCATTTTTTCAATCCTACCACTACCAAAGGTAACCTCTACATTATGGGGACCACCTTTTGGTAAAAACATTTTTTTGAAATTTCTCTCACTTCCAAAAGGGTTTAATGAATAAAATAACATTAAAATCATCAATTTATGAGGTTAAATCCTTCCAACGAACTCTAGTAGCTACAAAAATTGAATAATATTAAAATAATCAATCTACCATAATCACAACTTAGCCAACTGTAACTACCCAAAAGGAAAAGGTACCTATATATTATAAGTTACAAATCACACACTAATCCTTGATTCTATTGTGATCATAAATGGTAGCAAATGCAAAGCATGGACTAGAAGCAAGACCATCCCAACCAAGGGATAAGTGGCCTAGAGCTGGAAGGAGTTAATAGCCTGAAAAACCTTAGGAATAGGTAGCCCAAGCTCATTCAATTGGATATCTATGTCTGTTTGATCTTTTCCCTCATCTTCAAGCTACCAGAGAGTTTTAGATGTTACTTTTTTCTAAGCTATTCAATTTTGTTTTCATGAACACAAAATTTTATAAAAGATCATAAATTCGTATACTTGGGTACTTAGCATCTATTTGTTTAGTTTGAGTTAGTTTGTATGTTAGTTAGTTAGTAAATAATCCCATACCTTCCCAATATTTTGTAATGAACTTGTTCCTTATTTTTTTCACTTGAGGATGAGTTTTCATTCAATCATGGGATTATGATGAATCATATTTTTCTTAGCCCTTGATATCAAAGCACATTCTTTGTTATCAGATATCCAATATTGCAAGATGCATGTGTGCCTATAAATACAACACTCAGGTACACGATTCAACCATTTTATTCCTTAGTTGTTAGTGATGCTCTTGCACTTTGTTTTCTCCATAGTTAGAATATTTTCTGAGTGCTTGTAGTAAGAATCAAAGAGTGCATAGATCTTTATTCAAGCACTAATCTACCTAAGCATCTTAGTGTAAATAGCAATAAAGATGAGCTTTTCTAATCAAACCTTATAGAACTTGGAATAGATTAATGCTTTCTTTATGCATTTGATATTCATGAAATCTACTTTAATGAATTTTAACTAAGTAATTAACATCAATTAAATAGTGAACATAAGTACAACCACTTCAAGTATACATTTAACACTTTGTAATCCCAATAGCACTTAACATTTGGTAACCTAGTAGCACTATAACATGTTTAAGATGTGTACAAAAAGTGAAAACAAATGCTTATGTTAGGATTAGTTAAGTGTTAGTTAGTTATTATATTAATTAGAATAATTCAATATTTATTACTTTATTTCTAGCACTTAGGCAACTTAAACCATAAACAAAAAAATGATAAAAATTAGATGTCTTAGTTACACTTAACCATACACTTACACTTCATAAGTGGAATTGAGAAGATAATAATAGCAATAGTTAGATTCACCTCTTAGAAATTGGTGTACTTCAAGAGCTAAAGTCTATAGAATTTAACCAAATTACTTAGTGAACGCTAGTTATTCATATTGTTGGGTGTAGGGTATACTCGCTGCTCATCATCAAGTCTTCAAAATAGCCTTACTACTAATATAATTAATGGCTTAGGCATAAATATCATTGGAAGGATATCTCTTGACTATACCTCACCACACACCACCAGACTCAATTGCTTAGTGTCATGATCTTAGATAAATCCATAACCTCACATGAACTTATGAATCAAAATCTAAGGTATAAAATCTATCCAACAATCTTTGTTCCCATGGGATGGGTCCCACTAAAGAGCACTCCACTACCACATGTAGATAAGGGCATCTGAAAGATTCGTGACTCCCAGTACCAACTAAGAATAATTGTTTCCAAAAATATTATTACATTATTTCAAAAATCCAAAAGGTGTCTAAATTAGCCAAAAATTCATAAAAGATCAATTTTTGCAAAATTATTACAAAATCATGTTTATGTCATGAGAAGATTCCAAATATTCATAAAATATTCAAGGGTAAGGTGGGCATAATTTCCACAATTTTCAAAATTCACCAAAAGATAGAAAATGGTATAAACATGATTAAAATATTATTTTTCATTTAAAAAGCCAAAAATTACAAAAGTCTGGCAGAATCTTGGCTTATTAATTTAAATCATAGAAGAATAATAGAAGACCACAAAGTAGAGAGGAGGGATAAAAGGTCCATAGTAATATAGGGGTAGCCATGTGAAAGGAAAATAAAATAAACTTCCTTACTTCTATTGGCACAGCTTCCAAAATTTTCTTATGTATTCCTTTCTCACCTAAGGCTCTCAATTAGTTTTTTCTTTGCTTAGACTATTACACCTAAAATCCTTCTTCAAACTATGAAGAGATTTGTCTTGGGCTACTACCTATTTATAAGGAAAAGAATAAAAAAATAGGATTCAAATTGGTTTCAAAATGAAGAAGAAAGGCAAAAAACATCTTTTAGGAAAAATGTGATATAACATTGTTTTGTGAAAAGTGATGGTTGCAAATTAGATGGAAAAAAACATATACGATGAAAAAATAAATAGTGGAGAGAAAAAGGAAATGCAAAGAAAACACATTTGATGAGTAGTGGAGCAATCCAACACCCAACCATACAAGTAACGAGTGTTCATGCATGACCCAATTGTAATCCGTAGATAAACAATTGTGGTATGCTAGTAATTGAGTTGAAATTCAAGACCATTGTCTTCCCACATAAAGCTAGTGAAATTTAAGCATATGATTTAGCTCACTATCAGATATATGATAGATGATTTTGTTAGGACCATTTTACTCTTAGCCATAAACATGATTGAGAATTGATGCAGGGGTTTGCACCTCACTAGACCCCAATAGTATCCAATCCTCAACTTCCAAGCAGATCTAGCTTAGAAAATAATAACAACATAATAAAATGGAGAAAATATCCCTTATATTAAGATAATTCTCAAAATACATAGAAAATACATCAAAGATGAGGATCCAAGCTCAACTCACAACTCTCCCAAGGATCTTAGAGACCACACTTGTCCTCTCATAATTCTCAATTGCTCACAATGGAGCCCAAGCTCAAGATAAGACACTTATAAGATATTTTCCTAATATCTCTTTATTACTCTCCCTTGTCTTTCACTCAAATTCCTTACACAATCTCTCCTCCCTCAACTCTCACAAGATTTCTCTCCTACTCATGGTTAAGGTTATGCTCTTTCTTTCTCAATAATGGTGAATTACATCAATATTTATAAGAAATTGAAAGGTAAAAACCCTAGAAACCTTTCCTCAACTTAACTTTAAGTGCTTTAGATATTTTCTAAATCTTCTCACCTTCTCCTCAATTATTTTCATCTTACTTTGGCTATTTCTTGAATTGGAACGAGCATTTTTGGAAGTTTCCCCATGCATCTGCATTGTCTTTGGCTTTGTTGGGACATCGACTATGAAAGTTGTGCTTCCAAGAGAGACATATACTACTTTTGGAAGATGTCTTCTCTAGGCTGGAGACATCTTCACTTTAAGGGAGACATCTCTAGACATCTCTTCTGAAGGTGCCAAAAACAAAAGTATTCATTTTGATGCCAGAAGCCTCATGATGCCTCCCAACAAGTTCCAACAGATCTTAGAACCTTATAAATTCATCAAAATAAGTCAAAAACACCTCTAAACATGTCAAAACATCCAATAATCATCCTTAACAAAATCAACTCAAAAAGATACATAACATGTAGGGTGGAACAAACCAATCAGGAGATGTGTCCCTACATCAAGAATGAAATTGAATCTAAGTCTAAGTAATGATAGAATGTAAATCTTCTCTAGCCTAAGGTGATGAGTGTCTAGTCCTAATTTTTCATAAACACCTTAAACTCCATGTAACCATTATTGGGTTTCCAAACGTTGTTGTACTAGGCATACCAAGCAATAATACTATTGGGCTTACCAAACAATTACACTTAAGTCCTCAAAATTAGTTGTACTCATTCCACTAACTATAAACAAGAAAACATAAATTTCTTTGAAAAAGTAAAACATTATGCTAGAAAACAAGAAACATTATTCTAAGTAAAACCAGTAAACACTAAGTGGATGTTGTAATGATGTGAAGTAATCTCAATCTTTATTTCTATTCACAAATTGTGCCCAAGAGTAATCTATTCAAATAAGAACTCTACTCAATTACCAGACATGACACTAAGGCATTCACTTCTATCACTACGACAAGAGTTTAGGTAAGGTATGGAATGAAAAGTTTTTGGATCATGTGCCCAAGTGTCACATTTATAAGGTTGCACACATCCTGAGACATTGTATTAGTGATGACGTATCAAGGAAACTAACATTAGATCAATGACATCATTGATACAACGTCATTGCTATCATGTTAATTTGACCAAAACTTTGACTTCATCATACCCCCATGACTGATTGAAAACTCATCCTCAAGTTAAAAAACAAAAAAGAGAATAGAGTCCCTTACAAATTGGGAGGTAGATTTGACTATACATGACTATATTAATGATTTACATGACACTAAATGTCATAGTGGTGTTTAAAAAAAAATTAACATAGTTGTATGATAAAATAAGAAAAAAACCTAAAGAAGCTTGTTGTATCCTTAAGTGTTTGGTGGTAGTGGCTCCTCCATTGATTTCTTCCCTTTATCGTCAGGCTTCTTAAATTGGTATCAATTAAATAGCACCTAATTCTTCTCTTCCTCCATTCTAAGGTCATGTACCATCCATGCATATTGTGCAATATGTGATGGGGCTACTACATCCCATGGACATGGCAATTGTAGGAACATTTGATTAAATTTTATGTACCATGCCACAAATTTCCTCCATTCTTCCTCAAATGCTTTGGCCATCTTCTGTAATTCTTGATAGTCTAACATTCATTTGGCCAAGTTAGCTACAATGTCTTTTTGGCCCTAATAGTTGGCCTTAACATCTTCTAGTTCTAATATTTCCACATGCAACTTCTATAAGGCATCCTTCCTATCAGCAAACTCTTTCTTATATAAAGTATATATGACCACTACTTGTTGCTCCAATTTATTTCTAGAAATTCTTGCTATTAACATGGTCAAGTTAGCATATTGAAGGCTTGCTAACCACATGTATTCAATAAGGTCCTCAATCTATAGGTCTTTATTCTTAATCTTTGCCTGGTGGACATGGGCAAGACTATCCAAAATGGGTTTCCAATTAGGATTTTGTGATGAAATTATGCTAATCTTAGCTTTTATCTTCTATATTTCCTACTTATTTATCTATTTATACATGCCCACTTGATCACAAAAATTCTCCTTGAGCCTCTCATTCTTTTTAGCTTTATTCTACAACATGCTTGTTTCAATTGTAGACTTCTGTCAAATGGTGCATACCTCCTCCATAGAGAGGGTTCTATTTTCTCATGCCAAGAGGCTCATTGCTTGGATCACCTGTACTAACTACTCTTAAAGTTGTTGGATGCTTTCTTTGAGGACATTCTTTTGTTTCTCCACAGTATTCAATTGAGTAGTATCTATAGCTAATTGTTTGTTCTCTTCTTGTAGGGAGGTGAGTGCCTTGACATGTGTGTAAGTCTATGCTTCAGCTACTAAGGCATCTCACACAACCTTCTCCTTCTTACATTCTACCTATTTGTTATGCTTAATGAGGTAATTTATGTAGTCTATCAAGAACTGCTCAAGTTGATCAAGCATAATGTATCATGTTGGATCTTTCTTTTTTGTGCATAGGGTCATGAGCTCTTCTTGTAATCTATTGACTTCATTCTCAGCATGCTTTGCCCTAGTTTCAACCATGATCAACTTTTCTTTAGTGGCTATGAGATCACACTAAACTACAATGACATCATTAGGGATGGAAAAAAAGATTTTGCATGACTTGTCCTATCTTTAGTAGTCTATCAAGTACATCTTCATGTTATGCAGGAATCACCAAGGTACCAGCTAACATTTGAGCATCTCTGGCTATAAAAAGATTAGTTGGTGGCAATATAGAAACATTAAAATGTTCTTTGATGTGATCTGCATCACTTCTTCAACTCTCACTTCATCTTAATCTTGCACAACCATGACTATGGCTCCTTCTCCAGACTCCAGTATCACTTAGAATGATGCAATGTTCCTAGAAATCTATTATCACCATTCTCCTCCTCCTCTTGATTGTAATGAGATTTGGCTACTAGTAGAATCTATTGAGATTGTTAACTTGATTCCATCATTAATTACTTTATAGAGGTTTGATCCGTCACCTATTACCAGTTGATAGTCTCTATGATTTTCTATAGATGATTCATTAATGACCTATAGTTTTGTGGAAGTGGTGATGAAACTTCTTGTTGTTGTTCTTGCTATTGTTGCTACTAAATAGTAGTTTAGATGGTTTTAGTAGGATTTGAGCCTATGCCTCCCTTAGTACCTACCTATTTCTCCTCCTAATCTATCTTTGGTGGAATTAGCTTTGACATCTCAACATAGGAGGCATTTTTTGCTTTCCTCAAAACATCATTGATGTAGCTTGAGATGCCTACTTGTTTGTACAATTTCCTGACAAGGCATGCAAATGATAGTGTTGGTTTCCCCACCCTCTTCTCTTCAAATTATTATTGGATTTCTAGGAAGTAGAGATGGGCAATGTTGGCATTGAATTTCCCCATCAAAATGGTACATCCTCAAGCCACATATGTAGATATTCTATTTAATCTCTTTGTAGGGAATAGGTAATATGTGCCAATCCTGATATAAATATTCCCTGTAGTAGTTAGCTCACTATATTCTTTGTTATCCATGCCATAGGCTTTGTGTAGCCAATCTTTTAGCATCAATGTCAAACCTTGTTGAAATTTTTGTAACATTAGCCCCTTCATTGGGCATATTTAGAGCTTTGGCTATCACCTCAACTGGGTATGGCACAAAAATTTCATCAATTTTTACCATGGCATTTTCTTGTCTCTTCTACCAAAATTGGAGTCTCTCCTAAGTACCAATCTCCACATATTTTCAAGGTGGTTCACAAGGGAGATTATTGCATTTTTTTCTTGACAGTATCTTGGGTAAACTCCATTAAGGAACCAAAATTAAGTTCCATAATCGCTGTGGACATGATGGACTTCTCTTGAATGACCTAGAGCTCCAAAGAAAATTATAGCTAGGGGAAGGTAGGAGATTAGAGCTCAAAAGAAAAAATCAAAAACTCCTCTTGTAGCAACTATTGAAAATGAAAATTTTTACTAACTCCCCATTGCTATTACTACATGACATTGTTGATATGACATGAACTTAACAACATATGAAGGCCTCATACATCATATCAACATATCCAAAAAAATTGCAATTTTCATGTCTAATTTTAAGTGGAAAATGAGTTAAATTGAAGGATAGGAAGATAGTAAGTATTCCTATAGGGTCTTCGAGTAAATATGATGCTCTAGTTATGAAAAATAGTTGTCTGAAGTTCATAAAGAAGGAATCTTAACTATGAAAGCTTATTAAGTATATATAGGATGGATGAGATGAGTAATGAATGCTTGGTATTTGAATAGACTGATTAGATGTTAAGAAAAGTATTTATTAACATTTATTATTTTTGGAAGGCACTAGATGATGTGGGATTACTTGCCAGGTATAAGATACAATAGTTATATAAGTGGGTCCTTCCCAAAGCAAGCTCTAGCCCTGAATGCCTTTGTATAACCACACCTAAAAGTGTTCTTAGGCACTTAAGGAGTTAAATGTAATGCATACCGATTTAGTAAAACACACATATTAGTATTACTAGGTTGGGAAAATTATGCTATTCCATACAAAACCACAAGTTATAATTAAACATATAATGAGGTGAGATGGCTCATAGAAAGGATTGTAGAGAATTGAGACATGAGGTATATTACCATTGGCATAATAAATTCTTGTGTTTTATTAATGGCTAAATTAATCATTAGCCTTTTTATCCAAGCTCAAACCATGTTCTAGTGACATCACATTATTTCATATCTTGGAGTTACAATTGTAAGACTACCACTATTGTAAGGAGTATTACCACTTGGTGTATTTTCCAAGGGAGGAGTTTATTCATTACACTTTTTTATTTTTGAGATTTTTTTAGAATCCACCTATCTTCAAACATGGGTAACATGTCTTTCTATCAGGACCCCTAGAAATTTATTCTTGTGCATTTATTTTATTTTTAACTATGTCAACCTTAGTAGAGGACTACCTTCAATCATGGGTAACATGTCTTTCTATTGACATGATAAGGTAGAAATTATTTTACTCTTACTTACATTTTTTGTTAGATTTACAAGGATATAATACAACCAAAGTAACAAGATAGAACATACAAAAGTGATCCAAGAGAATTGACAAATTTTCTTAATGTCACACCCTTCACATTCTCACTTGGTTCTTCACTTCTCCATCCATGCATAATGATCACAATTTTATTCTTAGTTTTATGATGGAAAAGAATATCATTATGGTCATGGTAAGAACCTCTTATTGTTGGAAGGGGTCGATGGATGTTGTGGTCTCACTATACAAATAATTAGTCCCTTATGACTTGGCAACATAGAGAAATATTCACCTTATTTAACTACATCTTACTTTATTCTTGGTATGTTTTATTAACAATCAAAAATATGTATAATGAAAATGAAAACAAAGTATGAAAAAGTGTAAAAGGTAGTAAGAATGGAAAAAGATGAAAAGAATGAAAAATATTAAAAGAATGAAAAATCATCAAAGAATTGAAAATTTTCAAAGAACTAAGAAATTCTCAAAAAATTTAAAAAGTATATAAGAATGAGAAGATATTAAAGAATGTGAAAAAGTATTAAGAAAATAAAATGACATAACAAAAATTATAAAGAACACAAAGTAGAAACAAAAAAGTTAAAAGCACTTATTAATTCCTAAATTAGGATAAAGCATCTCTCCTATGACTGAACTCATGGGTAAGTATTTGGAAAATAGACCCTTGTTCCCCTAGATCATACACTTAAGGTTTCTCACTTACCATCATTAGTGACTTAGTTTCTTAGTTATCATCCCATGTAATCTTGATGGTAATTAAAATTTGATCATCTAAGTCCTTATTTCCTCTTTCTATTGGTGTATGATTATGGTTTAATATTTTTATTTGTAAGTTCTTAATTCAGGTCATTTTCTTAAAAGAGGAGTTAAATAAGTAGTTCAAGTTGTTCCATGCATGTTTTGGATAATTTAACATTCTCAGTTGTTGGTCACTAGGTTTCTTTTCATTTAGTGGCCCCTACTCTATCTTGTGCATACACTTGTTTTTCATATTTGTTGTGAACTAGTATAATGAATATGTTCATATTCTAGAAGGTTGGTCTACAACTGCACCCTTCCTTATTAGTAGTAATGCATGAAATCTTTTGTGAATGTATGGCTCCATGCTTGTCTTCCTTAGAGATGTTGAGAGACAAGTCTCTCATGTTTAACTTAGCATCCATGATGTTAAGCCATGCCCTTCCCATTATGATAAGAAATTCATTATTATTGTTTTTCATGTCATTGACTAGAAAGTCTATTAGATAGGTCCACCCATTGATAGTGATCACTACATCTTCTATTTGTCCCAATGATCAGAGATTGATTTGCAAGCTCTAATTGAATGTTGCAATTCTTTAAGATTAGTAGGTTCCATGCTTTGTATGTTTCTAGAAAGATCAAGTTTACTCTAAAACCTAAATTTAGTAGAGCCTTGCATGTTAGATTTCTAGCTACTTGTAGATAAATAAAAAAAACTCTTGGATCCATTTTTTTCTTGAGAAGTATTCCTACCTTAATCCAATTTGATACTATCTATATTAGCATTGTAGTCTACACATTCATATTTGACGATGGCAGAAGGAGGATCTGCCATAGAAGAATCTTGTTTCAATGACATTCTAACTCTACCAGCTTTTCTAGACTTGTACTAAAGAAAGGGCATTTCTTCGATTGGTTCTTAGTGTTTCTAGTAAGATATTCTATTTGTATATTCACAATTCTTGTAGCTTTTCTCTATTGTCATTGTGATGTAATTCCCCTGCATAGTAGATGGTGCACTGATGGAAAATAATTAGGAGCTAGAGTTAATGAATCAAGTGCTTGTGAATGCATGTGTGGATTGAAGTCTATCCTTGGCATTGTAGGTCTATGGTATTTAGGTGGCTCGTATTGTAGAGCTTGAACTATTGCATTTATTGAAGATATTGGACATTGGACGTAGTATCCATAAGGATCATACTACCAATATGGATACTATTGATGCAATTGTGGCATTGCCCAATATTAAGGCTGTTGCCACTACTGGTGGTACTACTCCTATGGCTATAGATAGGCTTCACTGGGATAGTACATGGGTTGGAAGGCTTGCCTATAGTTACCTTAAGGGTAAGGTAACCATTTTGGAATCTATCTCTTAATAAAATTAGGGTTAACTACATATACCCTTGTTTCTTGTAAGTATGTCATTATAAAACAACATCCTTTAGGATGTTCGTATTGTAATATGATACATCTTCCTCATCTTTAGATCTTGTTCCTAAACATTCAGCCACTAAGGCCACTTTTTCCTTTTGTCCAAAGTTTCTTTTCTTATTGTTTTCTTTTCCTTTACTAACTGCTTGCTCAGTTTATTCCTCCACTATCTTTAAGGCTATTATAACCTTCTCATCAATTGAATCCCACATCTTCTCTACCTTGGTTACTATGCCCGTGAAAAATTTTTGAATAGGTAAAGTCTTCTTCTAAATCACTTGGTTCAATATCTCTTCTTCTTGTGAATCAAAAACTCTTACATCCTTTTTTTGGATGGATAGATCTCTATTATATTTATCTACTAATTCTCTTTTCCTTAATTCATCCTCTTCCTTGATCACTTGATCGATTAATCTTTGTATTTAATGGATAGAATTTCAAATAATTGACCTTAGGAATAAACCAAAAGGGTCTCTTAAGTCTTTTTTTGAAGCCCATCAATGATGTGCCTTAGTTGCTCCCATTGAGAAAATCCATGGCTTAGGTACCTATGTAACAGTGAATAATATCAACCCATTACTGATCAAGGGATTCATGGATCCCTTGTTTCCATCCTTGGATCTATTTTTGTAGATTGGACACCCATGAATAAGTTTGATATTTCTCATTGAAAAGTTCTAGTATGATACTTCATATCCTAACTAATTCTGGTTCAATTGATCTGTAGCAACTTTTAGCTTCTTTCACAAGTGTCCTTGGGAGAAACTTTAATTTTTTCCAATCACTTTCTATGTTTTGTAGGGCACAGGCATCATGAAATACTTGAAGGTGATGTTCAGGATTAGCATTGTAACCACCCTCAAATATAGGCATGTTATTCATGTCTAGTTGCTCAATGTTGCTATTCCTTACATGCCTAGTTGATATATAGATAGCTACCTAGATATTGATCATACTGTAGGTTGCCAATAGGGGTTCATCATCATGATCAGGTTCATAAGCTCTATTTTAGCAATGTCTCATTCACTGCTCATGACTTTCTTGATCCTCTCTTCTATCCCCATGTCTTCTTGGTTTATGATCTTTATCTTCTTCATTAGAGTATCTTGGGTGATGATCACAGTGATCATGAGTTCTTCCTTCTTCCCTATCATGCTCTCAATACCTCTATCTCCTTTTGTCAAAGTCCATCAACGATCACGAAGATGAAGATGAGGTAGTAGGAGAATGATGCTAGCTTGTCCTCCTTCTATGAATTCAGTATTCCTCCTTATGAAATTTAGTAGAAACTCTTGGCCTTGAGTTCTAGCTATACTTGGAGTTTGTTGCTTCCATTCTTGGTGTCTCTATTAGGACATAATGTAATTGAACTTTGACAAATTCTTTAAGTTGGATGATAGGTGTTTGAGAAGGATCCTCATGATTCTGGTGGAGTCTTTCTGCAATAAATGCATCACCATAAAGTTCTTTCAGAACAACTAAAGTATTAACATACTTTCCTTTGTTATGTACATGCTTAATTTCCATTGTAGCATCTCTTTTCATTTGTGTCTCTATGGGCTGGTAGGGTCTCGTCATGTGCTTAGTCACATGGTACCCTTCCTATACCTAGTTTCGATTAATCCCCCTCAAGGAAATTTGAAGCATGCTAAGTGTTGTTTGCTCTAGAGGTAGGACTATGTTTCCTTGTATGTCTCTCCACTTCATTTATCTACCTTGATGAAAGATAAAAGTAAAGTTTGGATAGTAAGGATCAATATAAGCATATGTGATTCTAGTTTGCATGGGTAGCCTCTAGTCTTCTTTATCACTGGTTCTATCATTACCTCTTTTTATTTATTTGGAAGGTGGTGATTTTTCTTTAAGTAAAGCTATGTTGAGACTATGATTCTTAAGTATGTATGTTTTCAAGTTTACTTTGTAAAATCAATTACTTAGCACGCATTAACTATCCCTATTAATGGTGCCAATGACGAATGGTGGAGTAATCCAACACCCAACCATACAAGTTACAAGTATTCATGTATGACCCAATTGTAATCCATAGATAGACAATGTTAGTATGCTAGTAATTGGGTTGAAGTTTAAGATCATTATCTTTTCATGTGGAGCTAGTGAAATTTAAGCATACGGTTTAGCTCATTGTGAGGTGTATGATAGATGATATTGTTAGGCCCATTTTACTCATAGCCATAAACATGATTGAGAATGAAATTAAATCTAAGTCTAAGTAATGACAAAAATGCAAATATACTCTAGCCTAAGGCAATGAGTATCTAGTCACGATTTTCCATACACACCTTAGACTTTATGTAACCATTACTAGGTTACCAAGTGTTATGCTACTAGGCGTACTAAGCAATAACACTACTGGGATTACCAAAAAATTATACTTAACTGCTTAGAATCAGTCATACTCATTCCACTTACTATAAACAAGAAAAAGTAAAGTTCTTTGAAAAATTAAATATTAATCTAGGAAATAGGAAAAATTATTCTAAGTAAAAATAGTAAACACTATGTGGATGTTGAATTGATGCGAAGTAATCTCAATCTTTATTTCTATTCACCAATTATGCTTAAGTACACTCTATTTAAATAAAGACTCTGCTCAATTACTAGACATCACACTATGGGCATTCACTTCTATTGCTAAAACTATGTAACAAAATTGCAAGATTTTTGGTAAGGTATGGAATGGAAAGCTTTTGGATTGTGCACCCAAGTATCTTATTTATAGGGTTGCACATATGGTGATGCATCATATCAATGATGATGTATCAAGGGAACCAACATTGGAAATTGGATTACTAATATCATTGATACAACATCATTGTTATGATGTTGATTTGACCAAAAATTTGACTTCATGAACATTACATCAAAAATGTTATCCATAACATATATGCATATGTTATGTATTATAACATCTATGTTTAACATATATGCTTTTTTTTTGTTCATACGTGAATGTGCTTTTACATGGTATTGAATTTTCAAAAAAATAAATTAATTAATCTTTATTTTATATTATTTTATTTTCATAAGTGTATTTCCCTTTTTTTTCTCACCACTAATACCTTCACAATCCATATTCATAACACACATACCAGGACTTCAAATCAGATTCTGTTTGAACCTACAACATCTTTATCGAGTGTTCTACCTAATCATATATTAAAATATTATCAAGAAATCACTTATCATGGTCACCCAATTCAAATTCCAAAACTTTTACCATATTTTAACAAATTAGAAAATGCAATATCTTAAAAACTATAACTCCAATTCTAGTAGACCAAAGAATAAAACTTGCATTTTTTAATATCTCAAACACATTGGTAAGGTCATATTTTAGGTAGGATATCATCCTAAGCTATTTTTCTTAAGAAATATAATTTATGCAATGTTTAATTATAATTAACAATGAATTCTAAATCCTAGTTTAACAATAAAAAATAACAAGGGATATGTTTTGGGTAGGGTTAGTGTGCTAACCGAAATCATTAGCATGAGGCTAGAAGGGAAAAATAGACACCAAAAGATTACCAGAGAGACATAGCCAACCTTTCCTTCATGTGAGGGCAAGCTAGAAAAGAAAATGAAGGTAGAGTCCCTTGGATGGTTTGCACGTAAATCAACCAAGGACCTCCCTAAGCATAAGCTATGGCCTACACTGGGGTTATCATAACTGGTGATGTACGAAATGTAAACAAAGCATGACTATGATAGTGTATGCAGAAGTGTAAAATAGATAAAAATAGAGCGAACAATGTAATGGAAGGAAATAATGAACTGTATTGTATTTCTTAACAAGAATGTGCACGTCAAAGCATAGTTGCATATGTGGATGGTAAGTCAAGCACTAAGCCCCGAAGTGATGTGTTTACAGGTGCTTGGATGCTAGCAGTCACATGCACCCAAGTGTCCAAATTTGCTTGTCAATGCTCCCTAAGCCGTTAACTTTCAAAATTGCCAACCCTAGTTATGTGAATGGATGGGGTATTTATACAGTTTGGCTAGGCTCAGGTGCAAAATTCATGGATGGAATTAATGGCTAAGAAATGAGAGGAAAATGGATCATGTGACAGGTGTTTGATGGACAACTACATGTGAATTAGATGTGTGTAGGCAGGCTACATTCTTGATTGGATGCACTATATCTTACAATGTTGATGAGACATGATTCACATAGGTTACGATATCACATCCGCCGCGATATCGCATCCCTCGCGATATCGCATCCCTCGCGATATCGCGTACGCGATATTGCAGTCCGCCGTCATATCTATAAATAAGACGTGGCACTCCCTTGTTTGGGGATCCTAGTTTTAGAGTAGCGAAGCTTTGGCAGTTTGATCCCTCCAGAGTTATATTTTTTCCCGTGTCTGCCCGCAGTGTGGTGAATGTAATTGTACGGTGTCTTTATTCGAGTGTGCCGTACTTGGACACGCACATGATCGGAAATAAAGATCGAGATTACTTCATCATTGTAGCATTCACTTTGTTATTTATTTATTTAATGTTATTTACTTTTTTTTCTCTCTCTCACCCTTAAACTCCTAGAACGCGGAACGAGTATGACTTGATTACGAGAATTTAAGTGTGACTGCTTGGTAGCCCAGTGGTGTACCTAGGATCTACGCTTGGTAACCTAGTGGCGTATTTGGAATCTGTGCTTGGTAATCCTAGTGGCATACCTAGGATCTATGCTTGGTATTCCTAGTGGTAGTATTGCACGAAGTCCAAGATGTGTACGGTTGATCAAGGAATCGGTTGCTCGTTGTACTTAGGCCAGATTAGATTTTCTTACCTTTTCCTCCTAGCTTAGATTTGTTAAATATTATTTTCCACTACCTTCAGGAGTAGCATAGATTAGGAAACACATCATACACCTCATCTAAACTAAACCATACGTGACATATGCAATACTAGTCCAGGTGGAAAGATAATGAACTATGACCTAAGGATAACTATCTAGGTGCCACAAGTAGTCCATCTGCGGAGTTCGACCGGATCGTGCGTGTGATGCTCATTTCGTATGGTTGAGTGTAGGGGTACCTCGTCACTCATCATTGGTGCCGTTGCCGGGGATGGTGCTAGTTATCTAGATTAGTTATATCATACAAGGTCGCTGTAAAGAACTTAAAGATATATCTCTTAAAAAGAAGAAATTATAAAAAGTCACATAAATTCACACACAACAATGCCTCTCCTACAAGATGATAATAAAGCCACACTTAGTGAGGAAATTCATTGGAGAACCAATGAGCTATATGATGATGAAGATTGGAGTATACAACCTGAAGTGGGAGTTTCTTATAAGCATGAACAAAAACAACGTCATCGCAACACACGAGGACATAACTTACCCGATGATGATGAACCCCCACTGGCCACTACAAGCTTAACGCAAATACAAGAGGCTATTCAAATCTCACGTAGGCATCGTAAAGAGAGCCGTCTACCCAGGCTCGATTTAAATAACTTTCCCAAATTTTCAGGAGGCTATGACTTAGATCCGCATCAACATTTACTAGCCTTCTACGATGCCTGCACATGGAATAACATTGATAACAGTTGGCAAAAACTTAAGCTCTTTCCTATGACACTTGTTGACCAAGCTAAAGTATGGTATAGATCGTTAAAACCAAATTCAATACGACGTTGGTCAACAATGGTAGAAGTCTTTAACGAAAAATATCAAACCTACGCAAGAGTGTCAGCCTTGAGGAAACAAATCCAAGGATGGAAACAAGCAAAACATGAACCCTTGGACATGGCCTTAGAAAGATATTATGCACTGTTAAACAATTGTCCAGGCCATGGGTTTTTCGAGGAAAGGCTAATGTATCATATCATTGATGGGCTATGTAATGAAACAAGAGAGACCTTAGGAACGTATGCCCGAGGTCAACTATACAACCTACAAATCCATCAAATCCAAGAGCTTATTAAAAGGGTAGCAAAAGAAGAAGGAGAAATAGCTACATGGGAGAGTGTTGAAAAACATCAACGGACCAAAATCTCAACTTCACAAAGGTCCAAGATCATAAAAAGGAGAAATCAACAATTCTAAAGGTGGAAACATCATCTTTGCCAATACAATAATCGTTAGAAGAAGCCAAGGCAAAAATCAATAAGATGTTGGAACGGATGAATCAAAAGTGTGGAGAATATATCAACATCATTGGAGATAGAGTTTTGACAACCCAATAAGCAGGACAAAATAGTAGATATTTGAAAAGAAATAATGAAGGGAATAAGCGCTCAACTACCAATCATACATATGAATGCAACATATGCCTGTACGATCACCCCAAGGGCCAATGCCAAATATTGTTACATCTACATGAGCATTGGGGAAACACGTTACATCTAGAGTTCGTATAGAGATACTGTGTTTGATCACAGTGGCAACAATCCCCGTCATGGGGGAGACCACCCTTACACTAGAGGCACCCTTCGTATTTTCAGAACTCGAATGCTTGTCATGTTCAACACCCTGTTTCTTCAACTGGGCCAACATACTCTATCTCACCACAATACCATTCTCCACACTACTATCAACCCATACCTCCAACACAACCACCACCTTATGCACCTTACATCCATCCTAACTTTCAACATTCTCATCCTTTCCCTCCTTCCACAATGCCACCAACTGTTCCTAAGGTGTTTGTGCCACAGCAACAACCCACGAACAACACTTGTGCTACTGCTATTAATAGCAGTGAAGAGCCTCCTCAACATCAAAAGCGTCCTTTCCTTAAACACGACCATAGGAGGGGACAACATAACTCTGAGGCCACTGCATCTTCCAACCTAGCACAAGTCCAACAATGTGGTGCACCCTTACCTTCGAACCCATCACCTCATGTAACTTTATCAGGGCCACCAACTTACACTCCAACAACCACAGGGCCCAATGAACACAACCATGGGAGGCATCAGTCCAATCCTTGCATACCATCTAATGGTCCTAAACATCATAGTGGGTCAACTCGTTAT
>MNCI01032346.1:7777-62050 GCA_015680685.1 Gnetum montanum | reverse complement strand
GATTCATTGTGCTCTGGGTCAGTTACCTCATGTCCCAATCTCTCCGATCCCTTTCTATACTTCGTCTCATTTCACTGTTCATGTAATTGTAGCTCGTGTCCTATGTAGCATAGAATTTTCATCTCATTTCGGTGATATTTACATGTGTGTGTTTGGCGGAGTTAGTGCAGATTACATCTAACCCTTCTAGTGCCCACAGACACTTTAAGTGTGGTTACACAAGGGCATTATAGGTTGAAACCTGCTTTGGGGAGGACCCACTTGTGTAATTTTGTTGTAATCTTCATTAATTCTCTAGCTAGAACACACAATTTCTTATCCTTAGCTTAATTTTTCATAATTTTCTTTCCCATTTATTCACCCTCAAAACTTTAATGTTCCAATGTACCATTACATTCCCTTTTCTTCATAACGGCCAAATTTTTAATTGCACAAATTCACATCATTATCATTCAGAGTGCCTCTCGAATCAATGCAATTACCTTGAATATATTAATCCTTCTCCATGTCCTCATTTTACACCAATAATTTCAAGAAAATCATACAAAATTCGGTCTTTTTCATGTGTCTCACCTTAGTTGGGACGAGATATCGCATACGTGATATCGTCTCCCACGTGATATCACGTATGCGATGTACCATACTCGATATCACATCCTATTTAGCTATAAATAGGGACTCCCACTGCAACACTTAGCATCATTTTTCCATTTACGCCGGGGGAATTTTTGAAATTTTTCTCTACAACTTGTGATTGCGTGACCCTCGCTTTTTCACTCATATCTCGCGCACTAGTACTCTGATTTTAATTCCGTTTGAACCTGCTTGAACCCGGAGTGTTCAGTTTAGTCATGGGGGAGAGACACTTACCGAAAACGTTTTTGAAATTTGTCATTTCCCAAAGGACATCAATTAGGGTAATTAATACTAACACTTAGAAAAATTGTGCCAAAAATCATATGACCTTAAGTATACTGGGTGGTTAAAATGAAATCCACCTAAGTCATAGGACCTATTATTATAATTTTTGGAAACAATCACATGATAACATAAGATCTTTAATTAAAGGCATGTAGTAAGGTATAAATTAACTTTGAAAACAACCTTACTAACGTTTGGCCCGTGTGATTGCAGATGGCCCTGAAACGTGCTTAGCAAGAGGGTCCTGCTCAAGGTGAAGTGAAACAACCTTAGAGAGGTGGAAGAGGAGTCCTTGCTGGACAACATACAGAACAAGAGGTGCAATCATTTAGCATCCATCAAGAAGAACCTCCTACAGGATGATCCGGATAGGAAGAAAGAGGAGTTGCTGCTACGCCTGAACCAGGACAACAACTCAAATTGCCCCCAGAATGTGTTCAGGCCATCCATACGAAGTCCACAATTGCCACAGTGATTGTGGAGCTTAACTTCAAACCTTTTGCAGAGTTTGCTCCTGAGGCTATTAGGGATCACCTTAAAGGATCTCCCTTATGGCCTGTCCTCTCCGAGTGCGGTGCCTGGTACTTAGGTGAAACATACCTATTCTAGCATAATAAGGAGCAAGGCACCACAGTTAATATTTGTGGTGTGATAGTAGATTTTTCTGCACAGGAAATTTCAAAAGTGTTAAACCTTCTGAATTCAAGCCCCCATGTTGCTCAGCTATCTACCTGATTAGACCCTGATGTGTGAAAGGATTGGTTAGAGAAGGATTATGGCAGAGATAAAGCTTTTGGTGAGCTAACGACAGAAGAGCAGGTTTATTTTAAAATTGGAACCTATCACCTCTTCCCCACTAAAGGTTTGAAAAGAATATCAACGTATGTGGCAAAAGGATGTGCAGTGTTTATGGGAAAGGTTAACGCTAACCTTCCCCATCTATATTTGATGGAGATCCTAAGGCGATTCAAAGAATAGAAGTCAGGGAAGATGGCACTCCCTTTTCCCTACCTTATTAGAAAACTATGCCGATGGGCTGGTATTCGGGGATACACAAATGACGTCCTCCGAAAGGCTCAAAATGCTTCTTATGCTAAATTATTAAAGGCACCAGCTCCAAGAAAGAGCACTGGCAAGGAGCTGGGACCAGATGAAGAAGAAGAACAGATGACTGGATCACCTACAACTCAACTTGCAGGACTCGGTCAACCTCCAGCCATAGGTCCCAGCCAACAACAAGAAGCAAGTCCCAGCATAGGCCAGGATCAGCCACCGCCACCGCAAGACTACAGATCGTCGATGAGCCATCTTAGGACCATCGCCGAGATGGTTAGTTGGGGAAGTCGTGATGATGCAAATCTCTTCCACGTCATCGATGATGCCAACTAGCCTACTATTTCATTAGATCGCACAAGGGATGAGTTATCCATTCAAACAAGAGGAGGGGAAAGCAAATGGTCACAACAGATTTATGGAAACATGACATCTTTTCAAGTGCAGTTAGAGATTGGTGAAGGGGCCACTGTGGTGGTCATGCAACACCAGAATGCCACGGGAGATGCTGTAGTGGTCGCTAACCACATCAAAGAATCTTTTAATGTACCTGTTGTGCCACCGGCAGATCTTTCAGGAGCACGAGATGCTCAAATTCTTGCCAGAACCTCAATGACTCCTACAGAACATGANTTAATTGCAGAAAATAAGAAGGTGGAAGAAGAAAAGAAGACGGCCACTTGGGATGCCTCCATAGCTCAAGCGCAAACTCATGCGCATATTAAGGCACTCAGAGCCTTAGAAGAAGAAAACAAGCAGTTGATTGTAGAGAACCTTCGGTTGGCTTCTATGGAGAAGCAAAAGAATGTTCTCGATGAACACTTTCATTAGTTACAAGAACAGTTCATTCGGGTTAACCGAGATGTAAGCCATTTAGCCAGAGAAAATCAAACCCTGTCAATGGAGGAGGTACGTGCTATTCGACAAAAATTAGCCATCGAGATTAGCACGTGGCAGAATGAGACTAAACGACACGAGAAGCTGAAGGAGCATTTTTGTGATTAGGTGGGGATGTACAAACAAATCCTGGAGAAGGAGATCCATATGGCCAAGGCTCAAATTAGCAACATCAGTGCTCAACACACTGATTGGAGGCCCATATTGGACACTTACGCCTTCACCCACCAAGTGGAAGTTAAGAATCAGAACCTACAGATCCAAGACTTGACAGAGTACATGGAGTTGGCAAATCTTAGATATGCTAACCTTGCCATGTTAATAGCAAGATACCCGAGGTCAGAGCTCGAGCAACAGGTAGCTTCCACCCATATCAAATATGAAGCAAAATTTGCAGAGTGAAAGAAGTTGGCTGAGAAACTAGATCTTGCAAATTCTGAACTTGTGGTGGTAAAAGAAAGCTACCAAGGATAGAAAGATGTGGCAACTGACTTGGCTCGACGGCTAACAGAGCTCCATGAATACAAAGACAAAGCTAGAGCCTATGAAGAGGAATGACGGGTGTTCGCGGCATGCTACATCAAAGCTAATTAGATGTTCCCACAACCACCCTATCCGTGGGAGGTGTCGACTCTGTCAAACATCAAAACATTAGCATGGACGACACAAGATCCTTGGACTGAAGAGGAGAAGCTCTAGGCCATTCTTCAGCATTGTCAACCTTTCAAGCTTAGGGCATGTGACAAGGGGAAAGCACCCATGGAGGAGCCACCACCACCAGGAACTACATGAGTTCCACATTTTTGTAGTTATAGTATTTTTTCTCTGTGTTGTGTCTTCCCACACTGCGGCATTAGTTCATTTCTTTTTTCTAGTTAATAATCCCATACCTATCCACTGTGTAATCAATGAAGCTTGTTCTCCTTGTAACTCGAGGATGAGTTTTTATTCAATCGTGGGGGTATGATGAGATGCGATTCGCATAGGCCGTGATATTGTGTACGCGATATCGCGTCTGCTACGATATCGCATCCCTCGCGATATCGCGTACGTGATATCATGTCTTCCCTACGATATCACGTACGCGATATCGTAGTCCGCTACCATATCTATAAATAAGAAGTGGCACTTCATTGTTTAGGGATCCCAATTTTAGAGTAGCAAATCTCTAGTAGTTTGATCCCTCCAGAGTTAGATTTTTTCCGGTGTCTGCCCGCAGTGTGGTGAATGTAATTGTATGGTGTCTTTATTCGAGTCTGTCGTACTTGGACATGCACATGATCGGCAATAAAGATCGAGATTACTTCATCATTGCAGCATTCACTTTGTTATTTATTTATTTGTTATTTATTTAATGTTATTTACTATTTTCTCTCTCTCACCCTTAAACTCCTAGAACACAGAACGAGTATGACTTGATTACGAGCATTTAAGTGTGACTGCTTGTTAGCCCAGTGGTGTAGCTAGGATCTACGCTTGGTAACCCAGTGGCGTATTTGGGATCTATGCTTGGTAATCCTAGTGGCGTACCTAGGATCTATACTTGGTAGTCCTAGTGGTAGTCATGCACAAAGTCCAAGATGTGTACGGTTGATCAAGGAATCGGTTGCTCGTCGCAGTTAGGATAGGTTAGATTTTCTTACCTTTTCTTCCTAGCTTAGATTAGTTAAATATTATTTTCCACTGCCTTCAGGAGTAGCATAGATTAGGAAACACATCATACAGCTCATCTAGACTAAACCATACATGACATATGCAATACTAGTCCAGGTGGGAAGACAGTGAATTATGACCTAAGGATAACTGTCTAGGTGCCACAACTAGTCCATCTGCGGAGTTCGATCGAATCGCGCGTGCGACGCTCGTTTCGTATGGTTGAGTGTAGGGGTACCTCGCCACTCATAAAACGTGTATTGGCTTATGCAAGCTAGCTTACACCCATAGAAGAAGATACAATTTGGAGCGTAAGAGCTTGACAATTTCACAAATGGTGAAAATTTACAATAAAAATGATAGTGTACAATAAGAGAAATTGACTCCGACTCACTTGGAACTTCTCAATTCATGAATTGACTGCTGTAGGATACTGATGTGAGTGGTTTTGTGGATTTTTGAAGCATTTCTATTTCATAAAAGCTTCCAATGTGAGTTTATTTTATCTTGGTGTGTCCTCAGCATATGTTTGGTGTGCTTTTGATTGGGCGTGATCAGTACTTACATTGTACTCATGCTTCCAATGTAACCTCAGCGTGACCTAGGCGTGAGTAAGATGAAAATGATACATTTCACACCAAGTTTTTCTCTTTGAAGCCTGTTATTTAAGTACAATGATTGCCTAACTATGGTTGACCCTGAGAGTGATCTGCATGTTGAAAACTAATTTTGGGTATGTCTTGATTTGAGCCACTTTTAGTAGCTCATGCTAGACTCACCCTACCAGCGTGAGCTGAGCATGACCCCAGTGTGACCTAAGCATGAGTAATAAAATCTTTGTGATTTTGGACCTAAAGTCTAGAATTCTAGAGGCTGGGACTTGAAGTAGTCATCAATGGACATTGAGGATGATTTGCACCTTCAAATTCAAACAATTTTGACTCGGTTTTAAGGCTCTTGGAGTTTGTTCATGCTGGGTGTGATCAGCACTCATGCTATACTCACGCTGCCAATATGACCTTAGCATGACCTGAAACATTTGTGCAATCTGGCCCAAAATCTGAACCCCTGAATGCTGAAACTTGAAGTGGACAATAGTGGCCCTTGAGGATGACTTGCACCCTCAGATTGAACCATCTTTGGCTTGATCTTGAAGTTGTTGGAGTTGCTCACACTGAGGGAAAGCCTAGCATGAGTTCCATGCCTTGGTCAAATTTTTACCTTACAAAAGCTCAAAAGGCTATGAGTTGTTCTTATTTCATAGTGTTAGGCTAAAATTAGTGCATTTCATTGGTCCCTCTTTGTTGACGTTTGGAGGAATCCATCCAAGAGGTATCGACAAAGAAGTACAAAACACAATAACCAACCAAGTACTAAGTATTTTTCATCGACCCCTAGCTGGACATCATCACACCATTTTCAAAAGTACATGGGATTGGGGAAATGTTGTTCAAGATGCAAGGGGATTGGTTGTAACTAGGGGGAATCAGGAGTTGATCAAGGGTTATAATTACTGTTGGAATTTTGGGAGAGGAATGCTCTCACATGAACAAGTCATAATTTTAATCCTTATCAGTAACCAGTGTTTAGCAGACTCGGAACCAAGACATAGGAGGTGCATTCTTTGGAGAAATGAGACTCTTGTAGAGTGTTTATGGGATCCCATTGTAAACAGCCAAAGCCACATGATGATGTGCAACATGATCATTTGAGACATGAGTACAACTATTTTTCCAAGACAAGTCAATGGTCTCTAGTCTATGATGTCAACAAGGTCATGAAGACCTTTTCTGTGCATTTTTCTCTTTGATATTTTTATTCTTTTTCTTTTTCTTTGTTTTCCTTTTCTTTTTCATTTTTGTTTTTTTGTTCTTTTTGGTCTTTTTGAAAGAGCTTGCTTTCAATGCTGTACTCATGCTCATGTGCTTGCATTTGTATCATGTACTGTGTACTGTGTTTTGCGTTGCAACTGCTTAGAGAATCGTAGTGTGCAACAATGTATCAAGAGCTTTGGGATGAGTAGAATGTATCAAGGGGGTGTAATTGAATAGAATAAGGGAAACATGATGGGGAATAGGAAATGTATTAAGAGTCAAGAATGTACTTATGAATGGATTGATTAACCCAATTATGTGCATCAAGAAGAATGTGATACCTTGTCCTCATGATGAAGTGCATCTATGCGTAAACACCTTAGGCATGTCATCCTGCAAAAAAAACTCTAAGGAGACAAGGAAGCCACAAATGATTCAATTAACTAAGCACTTTAAACTTGAATACAAACCCAATTATCTGCATCAAGAAGAATGTGATACCTTGTCCTCATAATGAAGTGCATCTGTGCATAAACACCTTAGGCATGTCATCCTACAAACAAAACTCTAAGAAGACAAGGAAACCATAAATGATTCAGTTAACTAAGCACTTTAAACTTGAATACAAACAAGGAGATGGATCCACCGTGTGCAATTTCAAAGTAGATAGAATCATGAATAGCATCAGCTTCATCAGGGTCCATGAGACAAGTCATGCAGCAAGTCTTTGTGGAGCATGTACAGCTAATTGGGGAAAATATCTTTTCAAGTATTGCCTAGTCATCAATCATGTCACCAGTTTATAGTCTTAGCAGACTATTGCGGGTTAGTTTCACATCATAACCCCTTGGACAGTGCTAGTTTAGTGTCATAGTAGACAATGCAGTGCTAGTTTATAGTCGTAGCAAACTATGAAGAGGAAAACTGGTTTATAGTATTAGTGTACTCTACATGCTAGATTTATGTCATGGTAGACAAATGTGGCAGTTTAGTGTCATACAGGATAGATCTCTGTGGTGTCAGTTTACTGTCATGATGCTAAGACACTCTATGGTGCTAGTTTCAAGTCATAGCCCTAGGACCATTCTATGGTATCAATTTTAGGTCGTGATGCCAAGACCGTTATGTACCTTAAGTTGATCAGACATAGTATCGTTTCAGGTACAGGTGATTTGTGGGATTAGCGAACTCATTCCCATGTCAGCAAGTTTGAATGCTCCATTATTGTACACCTTGATGACTAAGTAAGGCCCTTCCCAGATAGCTAGGAATTTATCTGGATGTTCATGGATGGCCTTAAGGACTAGGTCTTCTTCCTTAATTGAGTACTTATGTAGATTGTGTTTGTGTCATTGTCTTTGTTGTTTTTGGTACCACTCGATTTGATCAAGAGTTTGCACACTTTCCTCTTCCACTGAGTCAAGGTTAGCAATGCGTAGTTCATTGCTTTGGCTTTCATCGAGGAGGCCTGAGAAAGCTATTTGCAATGAGGGAACATATAACTCCAAAGGTACAACTACTTCAGATCCGTATACAAGACTATATGGAGTTTTACCTATAGGTGTTCAATGTGTTGTTTTGTATGCCCACAATGCGTAGACTAATTGTTCGTGCCATCACCTCTTGCTATAATTTAGCATCTTTTTGAGCACCATGATGATATTTTTATTTGTAGTTTTCACTTAACCATTGCTCTGTGGGTAGTAAGGTGACAAGAATGCATGTTTAATACCCAAGCTTTCACCGAAGTTTTTAATATCCACACTACTGAACTATGGTCCATTGTCAGTAACGATGGTTATCGAAATACCAAAATGGGTCACAATGTTTTCTATTATGAAAGTGAAAACATTCTTAGAAGTCATCTTCCTAAGAGGAATAGCTTCTACCCATTTTGTGAAGTATTCAGTTGTAGTGATAATGAAGCCATGCCCTACGAAAGATGGTGGTGTTATCAGTCCACTGATGTCTAATCCCCATCTTTGGAATGGCCATGTGATTTGCGTTATGTGCAATTTGTTAGGTGGCACATGTATTAGGTTACCATGCCTTTGAAAAATGTCACATGTCCTAACCTTGGAGAAGAAATCATACTCCATGTGTGGCCAGTAGTAGCCCAAGTGCCTAATCTTTGTTGCCATTGCTTTGGGTGCTATGTGCCCTCCACAAAGTTCTTCGTGGACTTGTTCTACAATTTTTTGACCATCGATACTACTAATGCACATCAATAGAATGCCTTCATAGGATTTGCGACACAATGTGTCTCCTATTAATGCATATTACCAAGAGCATTTTTGCACTGCATCCTTTTATGTGTTTGTCAAATGTTGTGGAGGTTTGCCTTGTAGAAGGTACTCTTTTATGTCATTGTACCATTCTATTTCATGTGTTGTGCTAACGGATGCTATGGGAATTCCATCAAGAGCATCGGTTATAGGTTTGGCACAGTTTGTTATAGAACTAGGCAACACATGGAACATTTCAGGTGTCATGTTTAGGGCTAGTGTAGCAAGTGCATCGACAATGGTGTTTTCGCTTCTAGGGACATGCTGTACATCCACGTCTACTAATTACTTCAAAAGATGTTTGGTCAAATCACAATATGGTTTCAAATGGAGTTCCTTACATGCATAAACCTCCGTGAATTGATTAATGACTAACTGTGAATCACCTCGAACTACAAGACGTGTGATTCCCGAATTCAATGCTGCCAGAAGACCTCTAAGAAGGCCTTTGTATTACACCACGTTATTGGTACAAGGAAAGATTAATCAGTAGGCGAAGGGTAGAATTTCTCTAAAGGGGTATGTTAAAATGGCCACAGCACTTCCTCCTTGGGAAGTTGAAGCTTCATCGAAATAAAGGATCACCTCATAGTTATCAGGTACGATGTCTATACTATTAACATTCTTGTCGGGGAATTCAGGGTTAACCATTGCTTGATCATGGGTTGGCAAGATGGTCAATTGTATAACTATTGCTTGACCTTTTGTGGAGGATTGAGCAACATAGTGTAGGTCAAACTCCATGATCATTGCTTTCCATCTAGCTATCCTACTCAACTCGTAGATGTTGTTAGTGATGGTGCAGAGCACATTATTCTTGCAAATGATGTAGACTTGATTATGGAAGAGATAATGCTGTCATTTCTTCAAGGAGAAGATGAGGGCAAGGCATGATCGCTCCACATCGTTGTATCGTCATTCATAGGTAATTAGAGTGTGGCTTAAGTAATATATAGGGATCTCGATTCCATCTTAACATTTTTGGAAAAGCATTGATGCAATGGAGGAATCAGAGGTTGCAAGGTAGATGTAGAAGGGTTTATCGCTCTATGGGGGATAAACCATCGACAGTTGAGCCAGCTCTTGCTTTATGTTCTCGAATACTTCCTGACACTGTTGAGTCCATTGGAAATGCACATTCTTCTGTAGTAGGTGTTGCATGGGTCTCAACTTATCCATCAGCTTTGTCATAAAGCGTCTAATGAATCGTAGCCTACCTTGTAGACCACATAGTTTAGTAAGGTTTTTTGGTGGTTGCATGTTAATTATTTCCTTAACCTTATTAGGGTCTACTCATATCCCTATTTTAGAGACCACGAAGCTAAGCAATTTTTCCATTTTGACACCAAAGACACACTTCTTTGGATTGAGTCTGAGGTCATATTTGAGACAACGTTTAAGCACTAAGTCTAGATCTTTAGCATGTTGTTCAGTTGTCTTAGATTTAACCGTCAACATAATCATTGAGAAAATTGAGCATGTAATCACTAAATATATATGTCATTACTCATTTATATGTAGCTCTTGCATTTCTAAGACCCAAACGACATCATTGTATAGCAGAATGTGCCCCAAGGTGCCATAAAGGTTGTCCTGAGTTGATGTTCTAGATTGATTCTTATTTGATTGTATCTTAAAAATCCATCCATAAAGGATGACAGTGCATTCTTAGTAGTTGTGTCAACAAGTTGATCAATACTAGCTAGCATGAAGTCATCCTTTATAGTGGCAGTGTTAAGATCATGGAAGTTAATGCATATGCATATACTACCATTCTTCTTAGGGACTATGACAATGTTTGATACCTAGTCAGAATAGTCAACAGCTCAGATGAAACTAACTTGGTAGAGCTTTGTGATTTCATCATGGACTACTAACGCCACTTCAGGTTTAACCTTTCATACCTTTTGCTTCACTAGTTTGACTTTTGCATCAAGAATAATGTTATGTTGGACTATTTGAGGGTCCAACCCTAGCATGTCGGCATATGACCATGAAAATGTTTTTATATTAACAAGTTGTGAGTCTAGTAGGGCAATTAATTTCAATGTTCTAGTTTCATCATTGGATGTAGTAATGGTGACTTCAACAAGGGGATCTTCAGTGATATTATTGGCCTCTAGATCTAAAGTCTTAGCCACATTTTTAGACCATTCCAACATTTCCTGAGTGGAGGCTATTAAATTAGTAAAAGCGTATGGGTCTAGATCCAAGGATTCTAGATTGATTGTCCTTTTTACTTCTCCGTGTGGTCCACTGAGAGACAATGTTGAAAAGATATTCCCGGGAGCGAAGTGAGTGACATTTACTTGATGAATGAGTTGTTAAATGTAAATGAGCATCGGGTAATTAATTTATGCACTGACGAAATTTTAGAACATAATTATAGTTTAGTGTCATACCTAGACATCCATGACAGTTTTAGGCCATACCGGGCCAGTAATATTCATGTAATTTTGTATTATGGTCATGTGAACAATAAATTTATGGGATTTTATAGTCTTATGAATTTTCATGCTTGTCATTATATATATATTCTTTTCTTTATATTTCCATCATTTCATTTTAATTTTAACCTTTCTCCCCTCCTTTTTTTTTATTTTTGCCATCTTTAATATTTTGGCTTTATTCCATGAGAATAAAATAAAGAAAAATACCATGTAAGAATGAAACAAATATTGTGTAAATGATAACATGAAAACAAAAGTTAACCATGAAGCATGGTAAGTTACATAAAAATAAATAAAAAATAGATAAAATAAAATAAAAATAAAATAAATAAATAAACAAATTAAGAATGAACATGGGGGTTAAAAAGGGGTTTTGAGATACTGGGGGCGTCACTTGTGCTAGTGTGAGTTTGTGGATGTGAGAGCGTGAGCAAGCTGGAGAGTGTAGCGTGAGCACTGACATGAGTTGTAGCATGAGTCACGAACCAGAAATAAAGGGCAAAGGGAAACCAAGTCGAGGCAAAGGGAATAGGCAAGCGAATCTGGTGTTCATGGAGGAGAGTGAAGAGCTACTTCAGCATCTCCCTCAAGCTAGAATTTTAGCATGGGATGGAGCTCTATGCAGGTTCATTTCTTCTACTTTCTCTCTAGTATTTTGTGTGCAGTGTTAGTTAGCAAAGTGTGGTCTCTCATGGCCACCATTTTCTACTGTATTTTTAGTGCAATTTTTGGATTTCTCTGCTACATTGGATTAAAAATCCAAGACCGTTTGCCATGATTTCTTGCTGTGTTTTGGGCATCAACATTTATACTGGGGTTTATGACTTGTCGTAGATTATTTTTGGTTGTATTTTGGGCATGTGTGGTTAGATAAGGGTGAGTTGGAGTTGGAGTTTTGCAAACTAGGGCAAGCTCAGCGTGAGTGCCATGGCAAGCTCAACATGAGTGCTAGGGCAAGCTCAGAATGAGTTGCAGGGCAAGCCCAACATGAGCATCCAAGGTAAGCCAGCATGAGTTTTAGGGAGAACTACAGTGTAAGTTAGCTTAGGGTTACGATTAGCATAAGTTCCCAAGGAATGCTTAGCGTGAGTTCCCAGAGCAGGCCCAACATAAATGCAAGGGCAAGCTCATTGTGAGTGCATTAGAGCAGGCTTCTCATGAGCGGCATTTTCCTCTGTTGGGGTTTCTATTCTTCTTTTTTATTGGTGCATGTATAGGCCATGGTGATTCTAGTTTTTGTCAATTTTTAGTGTCCACTGTAAGGTGAACTAGTGTCTGTATGTTAAAGAGAAAGCAGTGATTGATTTTCAGCGAGTTTTATGTTTCAATGCTTGGTATATCTGCACTGCGTTTCATACAAGAATGAGAGGGTAGCAATAAATATGTGTCTATTCATAAATATTCTTCTTCTATTCAGGCCTCATTTCGATGAGAATGGGATGCATGATGATGATGGTGGGCTTGCCTTAATGTGCACAACATTAGATACATTCATGGCGGGCCTCACTCTTTATGCTGTGGTACTAGACTAGACAAGAGCTGCTATTATTGACTACCCTAGGAAATTCTTAAGGGCTTTGGAATGTTTTCAAGTCCATGGTTGGTTGCATGAGGATTGGTCTTCCAATGGGCCGATTTTTCCTCAAAGGGTTGATCCTGCACCTAATCTGCTTACCCCATTTATTGATGGTAAATGGTCACATTCTAGACTTCATTTTCTCTTTGTTACAGCATCATGTACTATGTTACTCTATGTTTTTCCTAGCTGTCTCCTCTGATGAAGTTACTATCATATCAGGGCGTACTAAGTCCACTCTTTTTATGAAGTATGGAGATATAGAATAGTCACAACAATTGTTGCAGATGAAGGCCTCTAAGTTAATCAACAACCATCTTACCCATGCGGGTTTGATGGACCTATTCACTACTCTGACTCCTAATGTTCCAGTGATGAAATGGTTATCATTATTAATTCTTTTAGTGATGATGCTTCTCACTTTACTACGCAGGTTCAAGGAGTCAAGGTTTCCTTCAACTTGACTGCTGAGTTCCTTTCTGATCTCTTGGGCATGCCTATGGATGGTGCCAAGGTGGTGGTAGAGAAAGTGACTAAAGAAAGCCAAGTCATAAAGAAGCTTGAAGATTGGTTAGGAATGTATGGGGGTCCCAAAGGTTTTGCCATGCAAAATGATACCCGATCAATGGAGGTGAACTTCTTGTACCCCCTCTTTCAGGCATGGGCATTCCCTAACTCTCTTTCTCAAGGAAGAAACCTTGGGGTTGAGTCTACACATATCATACATGCAGTCCTAGAGACGAGCATGCGTTATAATTGGGCATAATTTCTTGGGTCTAGCTTTCATGGAGAGATTGTTAGATTATGCTCAAACATTAATGCCAAGTCCCATTTCACATTCGCCTTCTTCACAACTTACCTACATAGGTTTGCTAAGTTTTTAGTAGTTTATGGTGATAACCTTTATATATTAAGGGATTGTTCATAGCTATCTTACCCCTAGATTCACCATTTGTTTAACACTACCAAATCTCAGGACTCACCCGAAGGCATTGAAGAGTTAATGTCCATTACTACTGGGGGTGCAACTAGTTGTTCTCATCATTCCTATGATAGCTTGGGATTGGAACCACCTAGACTGCACACATCTCTTAGAGGAGCTGAACATCTGATTCATGAGACTATCAAGAGATCTAAGGCAAAAGTGAAGAGAGTTGAACGCCCAAGGGAGCCTACTCTCGGGGTGAGACCACCAAGAGTAAAGAGGATCTACTTTGTATTGCCAGTGGAGGGTAACTATTTTATTTTATTGTTATATATATATATATATATGTTTATTAAACGTATGTATATACTATGTCATACTAACACTAGAATACTGGTATTATCAAAGGAAAGCCCTGAGAGGAAAAGAGAAGCCTTAGCCCCAATGCTTGAACTAGAAGTGGTCATCATAGGGCCAGAGGAAGAAGAAAAAGAGAGGGAAGAAGTGATCAAGGAACTCCCTGTCTCGCAAGAGGAAAATGTAACTAGCATCATGGGGACAAAGCTCGCTAAGGCTTTGGATGCACTTAGGCATTCAAGCGATGAGAGGGGTGTATTCAACGATTTCTTCAATGGGTCCTTGCACCTTGGTGACCCCCCCAAGCTAACCAACAAAGGGCTTTTTGGTATGTTCCTTTAGCTTGATCCACATTTTGTACCTTTTAACTTTTATGTGTTGTTTTTTATTATCTTGATTATTCCTAGCACCAGAGGTTTCTGAGGCACATACATCCAAAGCAAAGGTGTCAGGTTCACAGGCCCCAATTAAGGCGACTTCCCATGCTTGCCCAACATCTACTGACTAGTTAAGGCCATGGCCTGAAATGCCCAATAAAATGGACTTTGTAACGGGCATTGTTAACGATGTAGTTACTCGCCTACAACAAGCTCATCCAAAACTAGGTATGTGTATGTTATGTATTATGCTAAGTGTCTGGGTTTATTGTGCTTCTTTTCATTTATTATTAATTATAGCTAATTCATGTATGTGGTACTTATACTTGTAGGCACCAAGCTTCAATGGGATCCTTCTGGGGTTGCTCATATTGATGCTCTTCCTGAATTTCTAGGAAATATTGAACAAGTCCCTAGAAAGATTTATGATGCAGTTTCTGGTTGCATCATACAAAATGCTAAGTCCCTCTGGACTTGTAGGCATTCAATTGAGTACCTATGGAATGAGGTGCACTCATTGAAGGATACATTGGCGAAGGAGAGAGAAGAGAAGAGGGATCTTCAATCTTGTTATGATTTTGCTGCTGCTAGGCTATCTGGTGATAGTACTTGGCGTACGTCTGAGATCACCTATGTGCATTACTAGACAATTTTGGATAGCAAAGTTCAAGCGACATGGGATTTAGTTGAACAAAGGGCACAAATGGATCTACTAAATAGGAAATTCCATGATTGGAAATCTTTTGCTACTAAGGTATGCAAGTGGGATCAAGATCAAAAGGATCACAAGCACTAGTACAAGAAATGATTAAAGGAGGAATCAATTGAACATCGCTAGAAGGAAATGTTCATTGATGGACTAGGCTTACGTCCTGCTTACAATAGGTTTGCCGAGTGCACTGAAGTGGAGGGATCTCCCAAGAGAACCATTACCACTGCTTCCGGGGAGGCTTCGATAGGCATGTTCTCTCTTGAGCATCCTACCTGGACCTCAATCGACAAGGGTAAAACCTGGGCCGGTATTGACCTTGGTCTAGAGGAGGATTGGGAAAATGTACCCAAGGAGGAGATTTTGCAGTGCTTGAAGGCTATTCTAAGGCCCTCTTTGCCTATGAGTGTTTTATTTTGGCACTTACTTTTGTATGGTTTCATTGTTTTTAGTGTTAGTGTTACTGTTCTTCTAGGTTTTGTATTCATAAGTTGCTTTGCTATGCTTACTTGTTTTTTTGTTTTTCATTCCATTGTAGGGACATAGTAATCATGAGGCTAGCCCTAGTGGAGCTAGAGCGGATGATGTGGAGGATCTTGGAGGCTAGCCTCCTCCTAGTACTAATGTGTGAGCTAACTGTTAGTCTAGCTTTAGCTACCGAAAGTTTTGGGTTTTTGATGTCTAATGGAAATGTATGGGAATAGATGTAATGATATGGATTTAATCGTGGCATAACGTGTTGGCATTCTATTGCCATGTTGACATTCAATATATATATATATATATATATTTCTATTTTGTTATTTTTTTTTTCATATTTTCTCAAGTATATTGTGAACATATGCATGTAGTTGAATGTAAAATGAGATTCCAAAATGTAGAACAATACATAAGGTAAACATTTGTAAAAGGAAAAGTAACAAGAATGAATGAACTGAAATTGCAACTTGTGACATGTAAATGAAAATTTGACATAACGTAATAGGAGTTTGTAAATTTGTAACATACTGAGCTCTAGTTTGAGGCCATTTCGGGTCGTGCACATTAATTTAGAGCCATGGTGGACCGTTGTATCTATGTTAAAAAAACTGAAAGAGGAATTACTACTTTTAGGCCATAGTGGGCCAAAAGAGATAATAGTTTTAGGAGACTTAAAAGGAACTGGCCATTTCTGGCCATGGCTAGTTTAATGTCATTGCAAACATTCGCTGGAAATTTTTACATTGTACTGGATGGTTGGTAGTTTTCTATAGTTATTGAGTTGTTTTTTTATTCTTCGTGGTTTGACGTGAAGGGTAGGACATGTAGGTACGATCTTATACTCCCCTTCCCCTTCACTGGAGATGTTAAAAGGTAGCTCCGACCAAGAGCTGTCAGCGGGAATGGCTCCTATGTCGGTGTCATCTAATGATTCTTTAGTTTTAGTAGGATCATGGGTTAATGGTTGGTTCATGTCTTGAAGTATGCTCATGGTTTCTTGTTTAGGCTCAAAGAACTCAACCTCTAACCCTTGATCCATTCCCAAGTACAAGGAAGTGAGTGATGTTGTCGTGTCCCTGTGTTATGATTTCACCACCCTCATAAGGTAGTGGATTTCTTGATTGATTGGTGAGGATACAGCTCTAAGTTGAGCTAGCCAAGGTCATCTTAGAATCAGATTGAACCCTGGCATTTCATCAACCACTACGAATTCAACCAATGTGGGTAATTAGTCCCTTGCTATGAAATCCAAGGTAAGCATGCCTTTTACCATGACAAGGGAACCACTGAAGGATTTTAAAAAGGATGTTGTTGTGGGCCGTATTTGCTTTGTAAGACCTAGTTTTTCGATGATAGGAAAGGTTATTACATTTGTTGCTACACCATCATTGACATGAACCCTACGTATCTTGAAGTGGTTAACTTGTATTATTATGAACATAGGGGCTGTAGTGACCTCTCTAGTTTTCTCATCTCGCTTAATATCATTGGCACGAAATTCTAAGGATGTGGGCCTTGATTTTTGAGGTTGTGGGGACAGTACTACATAAATGGATGGCTCATCTACAGGAAGGTCCTCACTAATAGGAATCAAAGTCAACATATGCATGAGAGCTTCCCGATGTACTAGTGAGGTCATTACTAGATCATACAGGCTTAAGGAGGTGTACTTTTGTTTCAAGGCCTATGTGACTTGGGTCAATGCACTCACTAGATCCTTACCACTTGGAATTCTCTTGTCTGTGGAGACTTGGTCCATTTGACCTAGCATTCGTATCTCTTATGGATGGATTCTTGTGTTAGTAACTGGGGATGTTGAGTTTGGGATACTGAGAGTGCCGGTATCTTTATCTCGATGACTTGTGCTAGGCTCACTAGTGGATGAAACTATAGGAACAACATTTACCGGTATGGGCTTCAGTGGTCCCAATTCGTACCCATGATGTTCTTCTTCTAGGCACACTCTTGTCAGCCTGTCAACAAGGTGTTATCACAAGGGTCACAGGGGAGCTATAGGGGGTTTCATGTCAAGGTGTTTTGGCACCTGGATCACAAAGGGAGTGGGTCGGTTTTCTGATGGTGTGGTTGTTGTTGCAACAGAAGGAGGTACGTGAATGAAAAATTGTTTTTGTGGTGCAGGGAATGTGCGTATGACAAAAGGGGTTTGGGGAGGTGTTGAGGTAGATGTAGTTTCAGAAGGCCTACAAGTTACAAAAGGTTTTCGAGGGATGTCTTGTCCATTGTCAACCTGGATAGTGTTAATCACATATGGTGCATCCTTAGTATTGAGAGGATCCTTGTAGACATCCATGGGTTGGTTTTGGAGCTTTACTAGGTTTTCCTCATCAAATACTATCTCACCCCTATCAATCATACGTTGTATATCTTGTTTTAAGGTGAAGCGGTAGTCAGTTTCATGTCCACACCATTGGTGATATTCACAAAACCTATTCAACCTAAAGCCTCTTGGAACAGGGGGCTCATCGGCTATTGCTAAAGCTGGGTTTTTAGCCAACTCACAAAATTGATTGTGTTTTTGGGATGTCGCGGGGGACATTTGTTTGTGTTGGATTAACCTGTCTCTTAGAAGTTGATCTAATAATTATAAAGGCTTCATAGGCAAGGGTGTGTACTGGGTAGGATATTTTTGTTCAAATGTACGAGTGGGATCCATGTTTGTGGTTTTAGTTGAGGAAGATTCGGGCGTAGGCGTAGATGTGGTTCTTTCATGGCTTGTTGGAGCAGTGGGTTGTTTTCCTTTCTATGTAGAATTGTTAGGTTAGACTGTCTCTACCACTACTACTACCGTCGTTTTAGATTTATCCTTATCCTTCCTCATATGTCAGCCCTTAAAGGCTAAGTAAGCTGGGTCGTTAATTGCTTGCACCGCCTCTTCTTTCTTAATTTGTGCAAATGCTTGACTCAAAGTATGAACACTCAAATAATAAATTTTTGATCTAATGAAGTCATTCATGGTAGCCTTAAGGATGGTAAGCAAGTATGTCTCAGGGATGGGCTCATGAAAGTCATTCAGGGCTACACTCCACCTCTGGATAAATTTTTTGTACTGGCTTTAGCAGCGCTTGTTTAATTTAAATCAGACTATCCAGTGTGGCTTTAGGCTTTAAATTATATTTGAAACAGGTAACAAACTGATGTAACAAATCCTCTAGAGAGAATATGGAGTTACGGGGTAAAGCTCGGTACCAGTATAAGGCTTTTCCTATCAAGGACATAACAATTACATGCAGAATTGCATGAGGCCAGGCCTAAAGCAATAGAAATTCTAGTTGAAACATTACCAAATGGGCATTTGGATCTCCCTCTCCATTGTATTTGGTTAGTTGAGGTAATGAGATTTCCTTTGGTAAGGTTAACGATGGAACTGAAGGGTTGATTGGGTCATCTTGGTAGAAGTCCAATGCCTTGACTTCCTCGGTGATTGCAGTTTTAAGACATTTTACCTCCTCAATTAATGAGTGCATCATTTTCTTTGTGTCTACCCACTCTTGGGTGGTAGACAGACTAGCTGGTTGAGTAGATTGCGATTGGTAGTAGTTTGATTGTTGCATTGTCTGTGGAAAGGGAGACTGTTGGATTGTCGATTGTTGTGGTAGAGAAACATTCAGGGATGGGATTGCAAGGTGTGGTACATTGTAGTGAGTAGGTTGGTGTTTCTGAATAGCTAGTGGAACCCACTGCCTAGCCATAGGTTGTGAGGTGACACCTTGAACGTGTTGGGCTAAAGTAATCTGAGGTGCTCCATGGGTTTGTACTTGCGGTATGTAGTGATTGGATGTGGAAGTTGGTATAATTGATGGCATCCAAATTACTTGAGTTCGGAAGATTGATCCTACATTAGTTTGAGGAGGGGCTTGTTGGAACTGCACTTGCAGAGGTATGATGTAGATGGATGTATTAGATTGAATGTTGGGCATGGGGAAGGTGGGAATGATAGTGGGTACTTCCTGTAGAGAAACCGATGCTCGAGTGTTTGCGGATAAAGGAGGAAGTATGGTTTCTTCCAGGAAAGGTTGGAATAATGGGTTTGTATGGGCATGAGGACTGACGATGTGGTATGAATCCCCATGCTCAAATTGGACCGCAAAGTCATCTTCCTCATATCTACCCTGAGGCTCTATCAAAGGTGGCTATAAGGTTTGGTTCCTTGCCATGAGAAGCTGAGATATGAGTCGATGATGGGGTTCAGAAAGGGGGATCATGTCAAATACAGATGGAGTGAACTCATGACCTCCCTTGTAAATGAGCTCATAGTTTCGCTTTTCTTCTCTTTCTATGCAGTTGATAGGAAAGTTGGCTTGAATCTTCACACAAATGAAGCTATATTGTTCTAGTATGAGGATTGCGTAAGTAGGGTCCTTGCCTTGTAGCCTAAGTGACTATCAAGTTGAACCTTAAGGGTTTATCTCTTTAATGATAGTTATGGTTTCTGTCGCATTCACAGGGTTTGAGGTCCCGGCCCCAAAGTCAGAGATCTACAGTGTCGCTACGTTGATCTAGGAAGATTCCATAGTGGCATGAGTAAACTGGGCTTGAGTAAGCTTGCTTGACAAGCTGGGCATGAGTGAGCTAGCTTGACAAGCTAGGCATGAGTGAGCTAGCTTGATAAGTTGGGCATGTACCAGGCAAGATGTAGGTTGCAAGTACCGAAAGGAGCTCACTATGATCTGTCAATGGTGGCAGTGGGAACGTTACTTGGCAGGCTATCTATGAGGTGACTTGTTCAAGTAGCATGTGTACGCTGTTTGGGTTCTGATGATGCAGTTGTAGAGTTTGAAGTACTGGCCGTAACGTAAGAGTTTTGTAGGGTTGTACACTTGATTAGTTTAGCATGAGCAGACTAGGTTCAGCGTGAGCAGACTAGGGTGGGCTTGAGCAAGCTGGGCTTGAGCAAGCTTAGCTTGAGTTCGGTGCCTGGTCTACATAGCATTTAAATAGTAGCATGGTCAACATTCTGATGGGATGGAAAATAGGTTGACCCTCCTTCTAGTGCCAATTTACTATGCTAACCAAAATCGTCGGCATGAGGATGGAAGGGAAAAACAGATGCTGAAAGATTACCGGAGAGACAGCCAACCCTACCTTCATGTGAGGGCAAGCTAGAAAAGAAAATGAAGGCAAAGTGCCTTAGATGGTTTGCACACAAATCAACCAAGGACTTCTCTAAGCGTAAGCTATGGCCTACGCTAGGGTTATCATAATTGATGATGTACGAAATGTAAACAAAGCGTGATTGCGATAGCATATGCAAAAGCATAAAATAGATAAAAACAGAGTGAAAAATGTAATGGAAGGCAATAATGAACTGTATTGTATTGCTTAACAAGAATGTGCATTGGTCAAAGTGTAGTTGTGTATGTGGATGGCAAGTCAAGCGCTAAGCCCCGGAGTGATGTGTTTACAGGTGCTTGGATGCTAGGAGTCACGTGCACCCGAGTGTCCAAAGTTGCTAGTCGATGCTCCCTAAGTCATTAACCTTCAAAATTTCCAACCCCAGTTATGTGAATGGACGAGGTATTTATAAGGTTTGGCTAGGCTTGGATGCGGAATTCATGGATGGAATCAATAGCTGAGAAATGAGAGGAAAATGAATCATGTGATAGGTGTTTGATGGACAGCTGCATGTGAATTGGACGTGTGTAGGTAGGCTACATTCTTGACCGAATGCACTATATCTTACAACGTGTATTGGCTTATGCAAGCTAGCTTACACCCATAGAAGCATATACAATTTGGAGCATAAGAGCTTGACAAGCTCACAAATGGTGAAAAATTACAATAAAAATGATAATGTACAACAAGAGAAATTGACTCCGGCTTGCTTGAAACTTCTCAATCCATGAATTGACTACTGCAGGATGCTGATGTGAGTGGTTTTGTGGCTGTTTGAGGCATTTCTGTTTCATAAAAGCTTCCAGCATGAGTTTATTTTGTCTTGGCATGTCCTCAACATGTGTTTGGCATGCTTTTGACCAGGCGTGATCAGGACTCACACTGTACTCACACTGTCAGCGTGACCTCAATGTGACCTGGGTGTGAGTAAGATGAAAATAATACATATCACACCAATTTTTGCTCTTTGAAGCCTGTTCTTTAAGTGCAATGATTTCCTGATTGTGGTTGACCCTAAGAGTGATCTGCATGTTGAAAACTAAGTTTGGGTGTGCCATGATTTGAGCCACTTTTGGTAACTCATGCTGGATTCACGCTGCCAGTGTGAGCTGAGTGTGATCCTAGCATGACCTTAGCGTGAGTAAAAAAATATTTGTGATTTTGGACTTGACGTCTGGAATTCTAGAGGCTAGGACTTGAAGTAGTCATCAATGGAAATTGAGGATGACTTGCACCTTCGAAGTCAAACCATTTGACTCGATTTTAAGGCTCTTGGAGTTTGTTCATGCTAGGCGTGATCAGCACTCATGTTGTACTCACGTTGCTAGCGTGACCTGAGCGTGACCTAGAAAATTTGTGCAATCTAGCCCAAAATCTGAACCCCTGAATGTTGAAACTTGATGTGGACAATAGTGGCCCTTGAGGATGACTTGCACCCTCATATTGAACCATCTTTGGCTTGATCTTAAAGTTGTTGGAGTTGCTCATGCTAAGGGCAAGCCTAGCTTGACAAGCCCAGCATGAGTTCCATGCCTTGGTCAAAATTTTACCTCCTGAAAGCTCAAAAGGATTTTAGTTTTTCTTATTTCATAGTGTTAGGCTGAAATTAGTGGCATTTCAATTAAGGTCCATAATTGTTTCATGAATAAACTATTATATAATCACATGTACATAACGAAAATAAAAGATGCATAACTAGATGTGCAAAATTAAGCATAAATATATGTAAAGAAATAAATATCCATAGCCAAATACTTGTAAAGAAATGATAATTGACAAAATAAAAACTTCTTAGGAAAATTAAATTTCAACATTTAATCATAAAATATAAAGTAGATCTATGACTGAGCTCTAGTAGTAGGAAACTAAAGAATACAAAACTTTAACAAAATATCCTAGCAAGGAAATCACATTCACTTATGTAGAAGACTAATAATAATAACAACAATAATAATAATAGTAATGTAATCCTATGATTTAACTCAAAATATTAGAGCTAATTCATTTAAACACATCTCACAATATTAAAGAATTAAGTGTATGCATTAAATTAAATAACTAAATCTTTACAAATTCTTAGCTTGTGATAATACCACTCAACATGGAAACTACCTATAGGCTATGCTCCCTACAAGTTGGTGTACAAAAAGTTACCTAAACTTCCAATTCAAACTAAGTTTAGTAAACTCACAACTACATGTGATCTTAATCTTAACATTAACCTAGCACAAAAAGAAAGACTAATGATCCTTAATATGCTAAATGAAAACTGAATGGTAGCCCTTATGATGAATGAAGTACATTAGGCATACAACAAGTAATGACATGATGCTTAAATATGAAGAGTTGAATTTCAACTCGAAGACAAGATTCTTTAGTAGAATCTCATACATGTCCTTTAATGTCTTTTGTTTGATCCTTGTATTTAAATCCTTAAACCTCAAATTTATATAGTGATATTTAATATTCCATTTTTGAATTCACTTTTCTTATCATTGAACCATCTTTTTTTCTAATCTTATAAACTTCTATAGATAGGTAGACGTCAGGCCTAGCAAGCATCCTTTTACAAAATTGTAAATTTTTTTGAAGAATTGCAATGTCTATAGTTAGCATATCTACTTTTTCTAATAAAATATCATATGAATTTTAAGTCGTTACCTAATGTTTCTATAAAAAATTTATTTTTGGACATATTCCAAATGTGTTCATTACATTGTAGGTAAATTGGATCCTCAAAGTGTGACAACCATATAATATAATTGGCTAAGCAAGTTGTTTGTACATTTTCTAATGGTTGTCTCATACCCAAATGTATTCTTGTGCACATTTACTATTGATGAGACCTGATATATCAGGTAGCTGAGTCATTGGGATGAAGCATTATTTTGTGAAGTGTATTAGTTGGTTGAGATGTTGCAGATGCTATATTGCATCTGTGTTGTAACATTCCTATTGGTGTGTCTTAGTTAGCTACTACATCATAGATGCTATATCACATTTGCTATATCATAGATGTTATATTGCATTTGCTATAACTTAGATGCATTAATGCATTCTCATCAATGCATCCCCATCAACACATCCCCATCCATGTAGCTAAATGCATTAATGCATCCCCATTGACACAATGCCTTTGTTTTCCTATAATTATGTGAGCACCCACTGCATATTTACTACCATTTGGTCAATAGTGTAGCTAAACTTTTGCAATTGTATTTTGTAATCTTAGCAAGCAGTTAGTGAGTGCTCACAGTGTGGATTTGAGTTAGTTGTACAACATCTTATTCAAGTGGCATTGTATCTAGACACATTCCATGAACAACAATAAGATCAAGATTGATTCATATTCACTACAACACTTTGACTTAGAATAGATTTACTTTCAATATAATTTACTTTCTATCTATTTAGTTAATATTTACATTTCTATGTACGTTAATCAATTAGTGGAATGAGCATAACCAATTTTGAGCATAAACATGTATTTGCTTGGTAATCCCAGCAACGCTATTGCTTGGTTCACTCAGTAGCATAATAGTTGGTAATCTCAATAGTGGGTATGTGAGTTTAGGACATGTACAGTAAGCTGGGAATGGACACTCATCATCCTTAGGATAGTTTAAGACTTAAACATATTGTTAATTAAACTAAATAATTAATTTTCATACTTTCACATAACTTAGCATTAGCCATATAACATCAATAATTATATGCCTCACTTTGGATTAAACCATAAGTGATAAAGCTACTTGTGATTAATACTTAACAATCTAGATATTGTAGTAGTTCTATCTATGAAATTCGAATGGATTGCATGTGAACGCTTGTAATTCATATGGTTGGGTTTAGGGATACATGTCGTTCATTAACTATGAAATGAATATAAAACATGCAAATTGTTGAAACCCTCTAAGTAATAAAATTTTTCCAAAAATATTTATTTGAAATTGAGATGTCTAAATACTTATATGAAAATATAATGTCAATTTTCTCTAAGACAATATAAAAATTATTTGCAAAAGATCTTATACTATACACCATCATTTTGGTTTTTACCAATATTGAGTTTCATCCTTGAAACATTACAAAACTCATCTAAAATAAACTTTATTTGAACTTCCATTTTTGTTATTATAAGAACTACAAGGGATCAAGGATCTCAATTAACGTAAATAGTAATTACCGATAAGTATCATTATTGTCAGTGATAGGTCGCAATTTTTGTAGAGATAAGATGTTAAAGCTCACAAAACCGGAGGGGAATCTAACACAGCGTAGAAATTTCGAAAACGTACAAAACCGTTGGACTCTAACGAGTCATGCTGTACGCTTGTGTCACGAGGGATGAAACGAAATGGTCAAAATTATCCAGCAACACAGAGCGTATGGTTCATTGCAAACATTCTGCAGCGATCCGGCACTTTGGCTCGTTTTCATTGATCCGATCTTGAATTTTACGTATAAAGGTATTATCAAGATAAAATCTAAGAACCAGCTGATAAAATAACGACGAAACTGTCCGCTGCATATAGAGCTTTCTGATATATTTCAAAGGCACGGGATTTTTCCATGGTCATCTAAAAGACTAAAACCCGTTTCGTGGAGCTTACCGAAGATGCTTTTCATGGAAGTAAAAATGGTCCCCATGAAACCTTAAATTAAGCGGAAGCAAACTCTCATGACTGACGAAGGATAAATCGTGAACACCGTGAATCCCGTTGAGTGTTTACTGGACTTCCTGGAAAAGTCCAAGTCTTGCAAGAAAATGTGCACAGCATCGAAGAGATCGAGCACGTTAGTCACGGGCTGTCGTATTCATGTTATCAAACTCTGCACTTTAATTTGGTCCAGGAGGTCATTCAAAGAAACAAGAATCGTCAATTGATATCCGTGTTCTATAATCTTCGGTGTGTTCTATAATCTTCGGAGCTTTCGACAAATTAGCGTGTTTTTACCATGCTAATAAATTATTTCACTTAATGGGGAAATCTTTAATTTGCCTTCTACATCCTTTTGACGATGACTGCGTGTTTTCCTTCAGCAGAAATCATTACATCACTTTTGCAACTTTAGTGCGAGATCCTTCCGTGGAAAACCGGGGAATACATAATTCAGCTTTGCTACAGCCACAAAATTGTTGTATGACTATGAATGAATGGATAAGACCCATCGAGAGAGACCACCGTAAATGACGGGGGAAACTGAGAAAGTCATGGACCGCGAGGATCGTTCATTAGGAAAGCTTCGACTCTTTCTTTCCCACCTGCACCTGCATCTGCACAGGCCTGCATGTTATAACTTATAAGAAGCATCATGTGTGCGGAGAAGCTCAAAGCCAAGCAAAGCGCAGGGCATCACAAAGGCTTTCACATAGACAAACTCCACAACTTCTGGGGCAGCACAGGAAAGGATTGGCAGCCTGGCGATGCTGTGGCGTTATGGGTGGATGAGAAACAGTACTATGACTACAACGCCACTACACTCAGGTGGTGTGGAGCCAGTCGCAGCGCCTGGGCTGCGCCTCCGTTACCTGCGACAACGATGCCGGCACCTTCATCATCTGCAACTATGATCCCCCTGGCAACGTCGCCGGCCAGAAGCCCTATTGAGCTCAGCTCAACTCAACTATTCCATCATCGTCTTTCCACTTTCAATCCGTTATTGTCTAGTGCTAGGTATGTACGTTTTAGGATTTCAGGTAGGTATGTTTTAGCGCGTTGCGTTTATTACATGTTTCGGCTTCTCATGCATCCGCCTGTGGTGCTTGCCCTTGCCCCTTGCCTTGCACCAGCTGGGGATGAGGATCACTCCTGGAATAGGCGGTGTGCTCTTGCTATACTTTCCACGACTGTGGCTGCTTTGAATATAATTATAATTACAATATACTTGGTTTCTTGTTAGAGCTCTTTGATGCAATGATTTTTCTGCATCCCACGTCAGTCATCTTGCAAAACGCATATGCTAATTGGTAAGGTATCATAATCGTAAAGTTAAAAGCTTATAACTCGCAATACTATATTATGCGAACCTCCTACGATGGGTATATATTATTGCTTTAAAGGTTTGAAAGTTCAACTCTTTTCATCGTTCATCGTTCGGGGTATGACAGCAGTGGAGTAGGAAGGAACACTCTTATTTAGTGGGTCCATGCTGAAATGACCCAGCTATGTGCTACCCAGCCTGTATGTTTATTTGTCATTAGAAAAACAAAAATTAAAAAAGTTTAGTGTACGGCCATAACCAAGAATAGATATCAACTTCAAAAACTAAAAAAAACATGAAAACCACTATTACAAAATTGTATCTATAGCATTCACATAGATGATAAATCCAAAGTCTTATTGCAAATTTTGGATCATTTGCCCATGTTGTTTATCGTTATGTTATTTTCCTCATTTAATCATTTATGTGCTCAAAAAAATCGTACTTACGTGCTTAATTAATTAACATGCATGAAAATGTAAATATTAACTAAGTACATAAAAAGTAAATTGCATGGTGATGAGTGTCGAGGTACCCCTACACTCAACCATACGAATACAAGCGTTACACATGCGATCCGGTCAAACTCCAAGGACTAAGTGCTTACGCCCCTTATGAAACACTTAAGGTTAATCAATTGTTGTCTTCCCAGACTTACTTGTATTGTCACGGTTGTATGGTTAAGTAAGTCTCAGGTATGTGATTTTGATATCTTTTATCTTTTTATCGCCTATGCTAAAAGAGGAAAGGGTGAAGAGACTAAGTAACTAACTTTCACTAACTAAGCTTTAATCATCCTAGTATCAGTATCCGTTCCCACTTACCATACACACCCTGAACCAGTGCAACGCTACTGGGATTACCAAACACTATTTGTTATTGGGTTACCAACTGTAGCACATGTGCTTGAAGCGGTCGTACTGAATGCACTTAACTAGGAGTTCAGGGTTGAGAGAGATTAATTATCTAAGAAAGCATTTAAGCATTTAACATTAATTAAATCCTAATTAGCTTAGTCCATGCACTACAAAGTTTATCAAAAAGTTCGTCTTTATTTCCGTACACAAATGTGTGCTTAGGTAAAAATTGCTCGAATAAAGATCCGTTCACTTTGAGACTCCTACTGTAGGCACATGGAAATTATTCTATCTCTGAAATGGTAAAACTACCAGAGTTTACCTAAGGGTCTAGATCTAAATGAGGAAACAAGGGAAAGATGCCTCTTATTTATAGACAAGGCGATGGGCTGCGATATCGCATCCAATCATACCCCCATGACTGAATGAAAACTCATCCTAGAGTTCCTCACAAAATATTGGGAAGGTATGGGATTATTGACTTGAATGATGCTAATGGTGAATGGGTGACACGTGAACAGATCATCATTATAATACATGGCAAAATTTAGTGTTCATGACAACAAGATTGAACACTATACAGAATTGACATCCAGCCTTATTTGGCAGCTGAGAGAGAAGAGAGAAGAGAGAGAGAGGAAAGAAGAAGTCTATTGTTGCCAATGCCAAGATTGCGCCTTTCGTTGTCCATCCATAACCATGCCATCAATCTCGTTCCTTGCATAACTACTTCAGCACCAGTCCATTCCAAGTGTTCCCTCCAGATCCAATCTGTTGTTGTATGATTGTCATCTGCACACACAACACAGTTCTTATATTAGCAAGGGTAAATGAATCATAATGCAATTGATACCTTACTTTGGTGTAAGGTCCATTGGCTGAGTTGTGATATGGATCTAGAGATATAATACTGGTGACTACCCGAGGCGTAGGGGTTAGGAGAAAATTGAAAAAATTGGACTAGAACCCCCATGACTCAGAGCGAACCTCTAGTAGTGATAGAATGGAAAAAGAGAAGGAATAAGAAAGATGAAGAAAAAGAAACAATGGAAATACCAATAAAATGGATGTCAAAGATGGAAATGAACAAAATAATTGGTTATTGTATAAATGTTTAAAGGAAAGAAATTAATGGATACACCAAATAGGAATGCTAGTGGGTCCTCCCCAAAGTAGGCTCATGCCCTTAATGCCCTGACAATCCCACATTCAAAGACTCTGTAGGCTCTAGGAATGTCATTTGGAGACAAGAGTTAAAGTCTTAACCACAAGAGTTTACCAAAAAGAAAACAATGCATCCACCAAAATATGGACTACTAATACAACTGGCAATAAGGTGATAAATGGGGAAAGAATGATGGAAAGAAGAGAATGGAATGGAATCTCAAGGACAAGGTGGTGTACAGCCCCTTGTGTATTAATGGTTAATGTAACTTAGTGGATCCCATTCGAAATCCGGCCTCAAGCAAACCACATTCAGTGACTTCGCATTAATACATTCGGCCCATCCATCCACTTGAAGTAACAAGAATGCCTTCACCAAAGAGCCCATCCATCCACATTTTGTGTTTTTGCGTGAGAATCACACCATGCAAAGACTTATTATTTTTATTTGCTCAACTTCCCGATAATGCAACAATGTCGGAATAGTAAGAAAACCCAAGAAGAAAATATCCAAGCACCCAAGAGAATGGCCAACATAAGTGCATCAAATCCTCTTGAAGTCACACCCTTTTCAATCCTTGAGTCCTTCCTTAGTTTGAGAAATACCCAATCACTGATTCATTGATAGTTCTTATTATTGAGAAAGGGACTATACAATTCCAAGCTAAGAGAGACCATAGAAATTTATGGATGCATGGGTGATGTGGACTCATTGCCTGTTATATCAAAAGAACCATATCTTAGTCTCAACATCATAACTTAAAGGTAAAAACCAAACATTAGAAATCAATGGAATACAGTTCATACCATCTTTGAAGCACTTCTTAAGTGATGAATCAAACAAAGTAATCAAGTACACAAAGGAATGAAAAAGTATAAACGATGTCGTAAAACAAAAATAAGAAAAGTTAAAGAAATTTGTAAAACAAAAAGGTGTAAACCAAAAATTTAAAAAGAACTTAAGGCCTAAAATGATTAGCATAGGTGGCCATCTCTCCCATGACTGAATTAAAAGGGAGAGATCCGAAATAGTGAGCAAGATCATCCTCTCTCAAATGTGCTATGTGCATAGACAATTCTAGGTTTATGATAAGGGTTGGTCAGTTGCACACAGACTAGTATTCTCCTATTGGAGTACTCATTTGGATTTTCTAAGAGTTTCCAGCTTTCCTCGATTGGTGGTTTCAGATTAAGGGTTGGAAGTTGGCGACACTCTTGCTCCAGTGCATCTATGATTTCTTCGTGGGCACAAGTTGGTCCCCTAGTTAGTCCCATGCATATTAGTGGGTTGCTCTCTTGATTAGCTGTCAACCACTAGGTGTTCTCTTATTGTGTGGTTGCTACATACAAGCACTTTTGTATGTTAACTTCCTAGGCACACTGGTTGCATGCAGGAGATGTTGAATGCTCCTGTATGCTATCACCCTCTATATCACTATATGTGATGCATGGAACCTTCTTCTTCTTAATCTTTCCATAAGTGTTTTCCTTAGATATTTCCAAGGAAAGATTATGGATTCCTAGGCATGCATTCATGGTACTTAGTCATGCCCTTCCCATTATTATTGGGAAGTCCCCCTTGTCATTGTTGACTTGTATCACTAGGAAATTAGCTGGGTATGACCAACCACACATAGTGGTACCGATGTCCTCAATTAATCCCAAGGGAATAGTGATGGATTGGTCAGCCAGCTCTAAGCAAATATTTCTCTTCTTTAGTGGAGGTAGGTTCTAGGATTGATACATTTCCTGCGATATCAAGTTGACTCCAAAACTTGAGTCCAGAAGAGCCTTACATGGTTCATTCCCAGTGACTTGGAGGTAGATTAAGGGACTTCCAGGATTAGCGAGTTTCCTGGAAAGGTGGCCCACCTTTATCCAATCACTGATGGTATGTGTTAACATAACTATGTGCATTGAGCTCTGTTGTTGGTTTGAAGGGATCTTCGAAGCCTTATTTGATGGAGAGGTGTTTTGAGGCTCAACCGCTTGTGGTTGTGAGAGCTTGTTTGGGCTTTTGGTTTTGAAGAAAGATCTTCTCTTTGTATGGTTGTCAGAACTAGCAGTGGGTTGAAGGTTTACAGCTCTCGTAGCAGTGCATTGCTGCGGTTGAGTGGGGAGTTCCCCTTGCATCGCTGGAGCAGATGGTAGTGGAGCTATCGGTGTAAGAGTGGAGGATAGATTCAGAGGATGGTATGCATATGGTGTGTCTATCCTAGGAGAAGGAGTCTTATTATAATCCCAAGCTTGGTAGTAATGTTGTGAGGTAATGTAACTAACAGACTCACTTGGAGAGATTTCCTGCTGCACGTAGTAGCCATATGGATCTGGTTGCCAGTAATGGTATTGTTGCCTTGGCAGTGGCATCCCCCATGACTGTGGGTATTTCCACTGCTGGTGTTGCTCCATAGGTTGTGGTGGAGTTCCACTTGGATAATATGTTAATAGTTGATGGAACAACCTCAGGTTACCTTGGGGATAAGGTAACCGATGGGGTGCTTGCTGTTTGTTAAGTCTTGGGTTGAGTGCATACACCCCAGACTCTTGCAGATGTGAGATTATTGGGAAACATCCCTTAGGATGGTCATATTGGCATATTTTAAATCCACCATCATTATCTGTATCTGAATCCACAACCTCTTCAGTGATAGCTAATTTACCCTTACCTTTGTTACGTGCATGGTCCAAATCCCTCTTTTTTTTCTTATCATGGTCACTACTTTGCTCCTTAGAATCCTCTACGATTTTTAAAACGGTTTCAAATCTACTATCTAAGGAGTCCCACATCTGATCTACCTTAGCCGACACGTCTGTTGTTAATTTCTAAAGTAGAAAGGTTTTCCTACTCACCAAATCTTCAAGTGGTGACTCATCCTCCTCCTCACAGAATCTCACTCCCCTCTTTCATAGGGAAGGATCGTAGTTATACTCTTCCACGCTTTCTCTCTTACGTAGCTCTCCTTCTTCCTTAGCTACTTGCTCCAACAATCTATGAACCTCAAGGGACCTAAGTTCAGATAATGTCCCTTGGGCATATGTCCCAAGGGTTCTCCTGGTTTCATATCTTAGCCCATCTACGAGATGGCGTAGTTGATCCCGTTGTGCATAACCATGGCCAGGGCAATGATGTAACAATGCATAATATCAGCCCATGGTAGCATCCAAGGATTCATGAGTTACCTGCTTCCATCCTTGGATCTGTTTTCGTAAGTTGGACACTTGGGAGTACGTTTGATATTTATCATTAAATAGTTCTAATGGTTTCCAGTTCTAAGGACCAGTACCAGCTTTCCGCTTCTTTCATGAGTGTCCTTGGGAACAACTTTAATTTTTTCCACTTGTTCTCAATATTCTGCAAGGCACAGGCATCGTGATATGCCTGTAAGTGGTTTTTTAGATCAACGTTGTATCCCCCCTCAAATCATGGGATATTATTCATGTCTAGTCTCTTAATCTGCCTATCTTTTTGGTGCCTTGTAGGTATTCTAACGGCCTTCGTAATGTCTAACATGCTTTGGGTTGTAAGTAGGGGTTCATCACGATCGTCTCTCTCATGGCGTCTATGATGTCTACGCAGTTCCCTACTTTTCCTTCTTCTATGCCTTGATTCCCTAGAGTGCCCTCATCCTCACTCTCGACTCTCTCGTCGAGGTTTCTCATTTTGCTTACCCTTATCCTCATGATGAGGTTCCTTATGACTATGTCCCAATGTTGAAGGAGAGGGTGAATGTTGTAATGAAGGGGAAGAGGAAGGAGAACCATCGCCATGACAATGTTTCCTACCTTTCCTTCGGTGATCTTGACCCCAATCGTGATGATGATCAGAATGCTCGCCCTTATCTTGTGTTTGTGTTCTCTCATTGAACACTTGGTGTTTATGGGAATCAGAACTAGGGTTGTGTATCATGGAGTGAAGATTCTGATACACCACCTCCTCACTATCATTAGGAGGGGAAACATCATTTTGTGAAGAACCTATTGAGATAGGTTCACCACCCTTAATTTCTCTTATGATGGGCAAAGCATTATGGGGTCCTTTACCCTTCAATGCTGTGTGATAACTCTCTTGCTGCGAGTCCTGTTGACATTGTGCTTCTGTGGGATGGTAGTCTCTTGCATTGTAATCGCATGTAATGTACTCAGCCTATAATTTTGACATGCCAATTCATGCAAGGGCACGAAGGAGCATGTTGGGGACAGCTCTGTCTAGAGGCAACACTATGTTACCCTCCATGTCTCTCCAACACAGTTGTTCATCTTGATGGAAGAAAAAGGTAAATTCGGGTATATAATCATCATGATGAGTATATACCACACTGAATTGTTGAGGAACTGATGGTTCTTGGTTATGTATGTTATGTCACCGATTGTCTCTAGTGTTGGTCCTAGGCAGTGAAGTGCTTTTGTGTGGAGAAGAAGACATTTTAGACTTGTTTGGTGTGCTTTTTGTCATTATGTTATTTTCCTCTTGATTAACCCTAAGGGTTCGTTTTAGCTCCCAACTATGTAAATGATATCCTATGTTCTACGTAGCACACAAACAACTAAGTCCCCGGCAACGGTGCCAATGATGAGTGGCGAGGTACCCCTACAATCAACCATACGAATACGAGCGTTACACACGCGATCCGGTCGAACTCCAAGGACTAAGTGCTTACGTGCCTTATGGAACACTTAAGGTTAATCAATCATTGTCTTCCGAGACTTACTTATATTGTCATAGTTGTATGGTTAAGTAAGTCTCAGGTATGTGATTTTTATGTCTTTTATCTTTTTATCGCCTATGCTAAGAGAGGAAAGGGTGAAGAGACTAAGTAACTAACTTTCACTAACTAAGATTTAATCGTCCTAGCATCAGTGTCTATTCCCACTTACCATACACACCCTGAACTAGTGCAACGCTCCTGGGATTACCAAATGCTATTCGTTACTGGGTTACCAAGCGTAGCGCACGTGCTTGAAGCAGTCGTACTAAATGCACTTAACTAAGAGTTGAGGGTTGAGAGAGATTAATTATCTAAGAAAGCATTTAAGCATTTAACATTAATTAAATCCTAATTAGCTTATTCCATGCACTGCAAGGTTTATCAGAAAGTTCATCTTTATTTCTGTACACAAATGTGTGCTCAGGTACAAATTGCTCGAATAAAGATCCGTTCACTTTGAGACTCCTACTGTGGGCACATGGAAATTATTCTATCTATGGAATGGTAAAATTGCCAGATTTTAGCTAACGGTCTAGATCTAGATGAGGAAACATGGGAAAGCCACCTCTGATTTATAGACAAGGTGACGAGCTGCGATATTGCGTACGCGATATTGTAGGGACCGACACGATATCGCGGACACAATATTGCATACGCAATATCGCGGCCTATGCAATATTGTGTTCCATAACATGGAATGTAATTCTAATCTAAGTCAAAGTTTTACAATGAATAAGAATCAATATCGATTTATTACTATTCATGGAATATGTCTAGGTACATTGCCACTCAAATAAGACTCCATACAACTAACTCAGATCCACTCTGTGGGCACTTGTTGATCATTCTATAAGATTGCAGAATAAAACTGTAAGAGTTTAGCTGCTATGTTGATAAAACTATGAAAAAATAAAGGAAAAATATTACACAAATCATGTGCCCAAGTGCTATATTTATAAGCTGGACCATACTGCTTCATCCCGCCCCCCCCCCCCTCCCCTCACCCGATATCAAATATCCAATAATGCATCTAGGATAGGCAACTGTCTTGGTGATGCAGCACCAAGGGCAAGAGACAATGGTAGAAGTGGTAGTTGACTATGTAGCTGAAGCACTAAATGCACCCATGGAATTTGTACTAGACATATTTTCACTTCAAGATGTACAAATGTCCGTAGGCATGGTCAGCGGGAAGTTAGATGTAGCTCAACATGAAAGATTGTTGGAACAATTGGTAGGAACTGGGAAATTGACTCCAGACATCTTTGATCTTCCAAATAACATCATTGCAACCCATTTGGAGCTGTTAAATGCAAGGGGTAGATGTATTATTTTGGAGGGGAAACTAGAAATGGCCCAAGAGCAAAATCAACACTTGGCCGTAGAGGTTGTTGAACTTCATGTCCAACTTGTAGAACAAACAATCCTTAGCCTAGTAGTGATGAGAGATGAAGTTATTAAACTACTTCAAGAATGATTTCAAAAGGTTGAGGAAGAGGTAGTGATGGCCATCTTTAAACAATCCATAGCAAAATATGAAATGCACTCAATCAAAAAAGGACTTAAATTAGATGTGCCAAGAGAATGAATCATTGACAACATAGAATCATTACCTATGTAGAAAGATCAAATGTAAGAATTCATTCATCAACAGTAAGAGTAGCTTACCAAGGTAAACTTTAAACTAAGGAAATTAGTTATGGAGAACAACAATCTATCAATGGAGGAGGTATGCACCTTGCATCAAAATTCTACCATCAAGATCGTTGCCTCGAAGAATGAAGCTCTCAAATTTAAGAAAGTGAAAAATCACTATAGGGACCAGGTTGGTTTACAAAAGGAAGTGAATGAAAAACAAATCTAGATGGCAAAGGTGAAAATGAATGAAATACTCTAGCAACTTTAACAAGGACAAGAGATGTGGTAGCCCATCCTCGATGGGATTAATTCGTACAACAAAGTAGAGATTCGATTAAAGGAGTTGCAAATCGAGGAGATGACAAAGTACATGAAGTTGGCCAATCTCCATTATGCAAACCTGGCAATGGTGACTACAATATGGCCATGGTTAGAGTTAGAAAAATAAGTGGCTAGCTCGCATATACTATACAAGGCTGAGTTCAAACACCACAAGGACATGAAGCAAAAGCTTGAGATTGCTAACATTGAACTTAAAGTTCTCAAAGGGTGATTCAGAGATCAATGATCTATCACTAAAAACCTAGCCAGATAGATGAATGACTACCAAAAGTTGAAGAACACAGTGAAAGTGTTTGACATTGAATACAAATAATTTGCTACCTGGTTTGTCAATGCCAAGGAGTTGTTTTTAGCAATCCCGTGTCCTTGGGATGTGCCTGTTCCAACCCACATTGGGGAAGATGCATGGATGGTGCATGATCCTAGGAGTAAGGAGGAGAAGATGAAACCACTGCTAGATTTTTTTTATCTCCTGCCTAAAGTCGTAGCAGTAGCAGGACAACTACAACCATCTCAATGTGCATGAAGCTAGTGAAGGTCCCTTAGAGCCTCAAGAACCACCACTGCCTAGGACCATTTGATCTTCTCCAATAAGCTTCACACCATCAAGGAATGTGTTGTCTAATTTTTGAAGAGTTGAATCATGGTGTTCAATTTTGTGTCCTAAACACCTTCATTTTTTGTAATGTGTTGATCTTTATACTCCATTTTTTGTCAAGTCAGTCAGTTTGTTTTGTGTAAAGAAAAGTCAATCAATAATCCCATACCTTTCCAATTTGTAATAGAATTCAAGGATGAGTTTTTATTCAATCATGGGGGTATGATGAGTCGCATTAAGTTGGTTGCATTAACAAGGCCCTATCAACACAGTGTCATTTTTCTTAATTTTTAGCTATGAATACATGCTTACAGCCGCATTTATGGCATAAGAAAATTGTAGTTGCAGTGGAGCTCTTGCTTTTTTTCCATTTAAAAGTTAGAATTTTTCCTCTGATATAGCAAGAGTCATTGAGTGTACAGATCTTTATTCGAGCATTATTGTACTTGAGCATGAAAGTATGTGCAGTAATAAAAATAAGCTTTCTAATAAACCTTGCAACACTTTGGATAGATTAGCTATTTTATTTATGCATTTATTATTTCTATTATTTATTAAATGTTTTGAATTAATTATTAAATATTTCCTTTATTAAATTAATGAGGCAATTAAGCAAGATAGATTACACACATAAGTACGACCACTTCAAGTGTAACACGTATTTGCTTCGTAATCCCAACAACATTATCACTTGGTACACCTAGTAGCATAACACTTTGTTGCCTAGTAGTGGATACGTGAATTCAAGATGTGTATGGAAAGTGGGAATTGATACTTATGTTAGGATTAGATAAATGATTAGTTAATTGGTTAATTTAGATTAGTTAACCAAATTCCTTTTTATCTACATTTTAGGCACCCAACTATAAAACATAAAAATGATAAAAATTGAATGCCTCAGTTACACTTAACCATACCAACGAACATCACAAGTGTAATTAGGAAGACAACAATTGACCTTAAGCCTAGATTCACTTCCTAAAAAGCTAGTGCATTGGAAATGATAAAGTCTGTAGAATTCTACTGAATCATTCGTGAATGCTTTGTGATTCATATGGTTGGGTGTAGGGGTACCTATTGCTCATCAATAATGTTATTTGCTATCCAAAAATTTTACAAATAGGTATGCATTCATTTTACAAATGAGCAAGAAAGAATTTTATTTAATAGTTTTGCTAGTGTTAAACAAGGATGTACTTTTCCTTCTACAGTACCTAGGTTTTTTATTGATGAACTTGAAGAATAGATGAATAAGGTACCAACTAGATTTGCAATTAGAATTAGAAGTAACCATGCTAGACTCTTACTCTATTAATGATGTTATCTTAATTTTAAATTCAATGGAAAGATTGTAGCAAATGCTTAATACTCTTGACAACTTTTGTCAGCATTTTGGAATGAAAGTTAATGTCCAAAAAATAAAAATCATGATTTGTGGTGCTTATAATAAGATGTAAAATTTCTACTATAGGATGCAAACATGTAGACATAATTTCATATTTTAAATATCTTGACTAAGAATGCTTCGGCAATTACAATTGGGATAAGTACATTACTCAAGGAGTTGTAAGTAGCAGGAAAATCTTATTTTCTTTAACTAATATATATATATAATCTTCATGACAGTATTGTGTGGGGTCTTTCTCTATCAAATAAATATTGGAAATAAATAAATAAAACTTAGAAGCTTCTTTTCATCATCTTCCTCCTAGCCTTGTCCCAACAAAATAGAATTGGCTACATGAGTTCTTTTTACCATTCACCTCTCAAAAGAACTAGCTCATCATTTATTTGTAGTTTCTTCAATTCATCTTGGCTTGTTTTTTCCATGTCTTCTTTGATGTTCTTTTTAGTGGATTTCTTAGTATAATGATGTAGTGATCTTTATTTATAGGCTCATTGTTTGATCTTCTTTACACATGTTCAAACCATCTAAGCTAGCATTTTTGTATCTTATCTAAAATAAAAGCCACTTCAAATCTTTTTTTAATGTTTATATTATGTAGTTTATCTTTTATACTAATATTCAACATCCATCGAAGCATTCACATTTCTGCCATATTGATTTGTTGTTCATGCCTTTTTTGTACTATCTAACATATAGCACCATACAAGATAACCTAATTGTTATCTTGTAAAATTTTCCCTTCAATTTTATAATGTTATGTTTCTTGAAGTAAAGATGATATTATTATAGGTTGAAGCTATTTCTCAAGTTATAGCCTACACTCATAATCTTTCTATATCTGCATTGGATAAATATTCCAAAAAGGTGAAGATGCAAACTCATGACAAAGGATAGCTTCATAAAGGAGTTCTATGGATTAATAAATGGAATATTGAATAGTACATTCTTTATCATGATCCTACCTAAATTTAAATTGCTAAAATAGATAGTATTTCAAAAACGTTTGAAAATGTAAAATGATAAAAAAAAATTATTTGAATAGTATCATCTAAGAGTTAAAATAGATAGATGGATCAAAGTTCCTCATGAAGAATTAACATGTTGATTATGCACTATAAATAGCATTGAAGATAAATACCACATTTTCCTGCAATGTTCTACATTGGAGCACATTAAACATGAATAGAATATTACAGTTGCAAGTTTGGTTGATCTATTTTAAATGTTACAAATAATACTTTATAATTTTCTTAATAATGTTTTCAAAACATGTAGTATGTATATTTCTACTATCTAATAGAGAGTCTATGGACATAAAATTTCAACTTTAGTTTTAGTTTCATATTACAGTTAAGCATCATGTTAACTAATTGAGTTTGATAGGTCAATACATTAGAGGTTATTTTAAGAGTGTCTTGTATGATTATCTTCTCTTATAAATTGAAGTGCAACTTGGATTGAGTAGTTGTGAAATTTAGTTTCAATTTTAGTTTTAGTTTCATACTATGGTTAAGCACCATGCTAACTGATGAGTGGCGAGGTACCCCTACACTCAACCATACGAATACGAGTGTGTACGCACGATCCAATCAAACTCCATAGATGGACTAGTTGTGGTATCTAGATAGTTACACGTTGATCGTAGTTTATTGTCTTCCCACCTAGACTAGTATTTGCTCTGTCACGTATGGTTTAGTCTAGAGTGAGGTGTATGATGTGGTCCTAAAATAATGCTACTCCTAAAGCCAATGGAAAATAACTTTACTTTAAGCTAATAGGGAATGAGAAGCAAAATCTAAGCTAGCCTAAGTGCGATGAGCATCTGTAAACATCTTGGACTTCATGTACTACTTTTGGATTACCAAGCACATGTTACTTAAACACTTCTAGATACGCTACTGGGATACCAAGTAGTCACACTTAAATGCTCATGATTAAGTCATACTCATTCCGTGTTTAATAACAAGGATAGTAAATGAAGGTAAAGAAATATTAATTAAGAAAATAATAAATAACAATAATAGGTAAGAAATTAAAACTAAGTGAATGTTGAAATAATGAAGTAATCTTGATATTTATTGCTGGTCATTTGTATGTCCAAGTACGTCACACTTGAATAAAGGTTCTGTACAATTACAATCATCACACTGTGGGCATGCACTAGGGAAAGAGTTGAGATGAACTAAAAATGAACAAAATGACCCTACTTCTATACTAACCTACTAACTTACCTACTCCTTCCTATGTGCCTAAATGTGGTATTTATAGGCTTACAAAGGAGCCACGATATCATGTATCCAATATCATTAGCGAGGCCACGATATCATGTACCCAATATCGCAGATGCAATATCAGAGCCTAACAATTCATGGTTCATCATACCCCCATGACTGAATGAAAAATTGCCCTCAAGTTAAACAAAATAAGAACAAGTGCCAATGATTACATAGTGGATAGGTATGGGATTATTGACTAGCTAGAAATTTATTCATGCCATAGTGGAGAGTTGAACACAACAAAATTGGGACACAGGCACAGAATTACAAAATTTATTGGAACTCATGTGGTTCCTGGTGGTGGTGGTTCCTCCATAGATCTCTTCCACTTGTCTTGTGCTCCAAGTTTTAGAAGTTGATGGCTCTGAAGAAGTGCTTGGAGCTTTTCCTCTTTAGTTTAGAGATCCTATGTTTTCCATTGTGATGTTCCAATGTTCGATGGAGTTGGAATCTCCCATGGACATGGCAGTTGCAGGAACATCTGTTTGGCCTTGACATACTAAGCTAAAAACAGTCTTCATTCCTCTTCATAGGCTCTAGCTTTATCCTTGTATTCCTAGTAATCTATAAGCCATTAAGCCAAGTTTGCCATGACATCTTTTTGTCCTTGGTTACTAGTTTTGACCATCTCTAACTTAAAATTTTCCACTTCTAATTTCTGTAGCGTCTTCTTGTGCTAAGAAAATTCTATTTCATACTTTATGTAGATGGTTGCTACCTACTTATCTAGCTCTATTCTCTAGCAGCCTGCTATTAACATGGCTAGGTTGGCATCTCACATGTTTGCCAACTCCATATACTCCGTAAGATCTTGTAGTCCCAACTTTTGAGTTATGCTTGGTGGGTGAATGCATAGATATCCAATATGGCTCACCAATTAGTGTTTTGAGCACTAAGAGTGTTGATATAGACCTTGGGCATATGGATTTCTTTTTCTATTACTTGTTTATGCATCCCCACCTAATCCCTAAAGTGTTCCTTTAGCTTCTCATGTCGCTTGACCTTGTTTTTCCACATGCTTATTTCAATTGCCATCTTTTGACGAATTGCACATACCTCCTCCATTGAGAGGATTCAATTTTCTCTGGCCAAGTGATTTATGTCCTGGTTGACCCTGACTAATTATTCTCGTAATTGCTGAAATTTTTCTTCAACAACATTCCTTTATTTTTCTATGGTGGTCAACCAGGGATCGTCAATGGCAAGTTTTTTATTCTCCTCTTGTAAGGCCTTGAGTACTTTGGCATGTGCATATGTTTGAGCTTGTGCCTTAGAAGCATCCCAATCGGCCTTCTATTTTTTCTCCACCATTCTTTTATTTTCTACCAAGAATTTATTGAGTTTCTTTGTCTGGAAGGACTTTAGCTGGTCTGCAGGAATGAATCAAGATGGGTCCTGCTATGTAGCTTGCAGGGTGATGAGCTTCTCTTGGAGTCTTTCAAACTCTACTTGTGCATGCTCGGCCCTAATCTCTACCATAACTAACTTCCCTTTTATGGAGATGAAGTCTGATTGAGTTGCTGTGACATCTTAAGGGATGTCAAATAGGGACGTCATCACTTGTCCTATTTGTAGCAATTGATCGAGAACATCCTCATGTTCCATAGAAGTCATTGAGGGACTAGCCAAAGTTTGAGCATCATGTGCTCCCATAAAGTCTACCGGTGGCACAACAAGGATAGTGAATGATTCTTTTATGTGGTCCATGACCACTTCTGTGGCTCTCGTTGCATCTTAGTGCTACATGACCACTACTATGGCCCCTTCACCAATTTCTAATTGCACCTAAAAAGATGCAGTGTTCTCTAAGATCTGTTGTGACCAATGTGATGTCCCTCCTCCTATTTGAATTGACACCTTGCCCTACATGTGATCAATTGAGACCATGGATTGTATGACATCATCTATGACCTTGAAGAGATTGGTCTCATCACAGCTTCCCCAACTGACCATCTTAGTAATGGCCTTGAGATGACTCATTGATGGTCGATAGTCTTGCGGTGGTGGTGGAAGTTGGTATTGCTAGCCTATGCTAGGCCTCGCTTCTTTTTTTTTGACTAGGACTTGTGCTTAGAACTTTGCTAAGCCCTATAGTTTGAGGTGTAGTGAGCCCCAACGTCTATTCTTGTTTAGGATCTACTGTCTCACCAGCACTTTTCCTTAGGGCTGGTGGCTTTAGCAGTTCAGCAAATGAAGCATTTTGGGCCCTTCTAGGGACATCATTGGTGTACCCCAGAATTCTAACATGTTGGCACAACTTCCTAATAAGACAGGAGAAGGGCAATGCAAACTTCCCCATCTTGCATTCTTTGAATCACCTTAAAATCTCTATATGATATAGATGAGGTAGATTGGCATTAACCTTGCCCATCAATATAGCACTTCCTCTAGCTGCATACATGGAGATTATGTTCAATCCTTTTGTGGGGAAGATGTGATAAGTGCCAATCTTAAAATAGATCCTCTCTTCCAATGTCAGCTCTCCAAATGCTTTGTCTTCCTTTTCGTATGCCCTTTTCAACAAGATCTTTCGTGCATTAGCATCGGAGCAAGTGGGCAAGTGAGCAACCTTTAGCCTTGTATTCAGAAGATTTAACACTTTCGAAATGGCTTTAGTAGAGAAATCCACAAAAACACCACCAATATCAATGGTGGTTCCTTCTTCTTTATTATGCCAAAATTAGTACGTCTCTCCTAGCTACTAAGTGACACTTTCAAAGAGAATAGGCCATAATGGGGACCCTTTGAGTTGGTCCTTGACTACCTCAAGAGAAAACTCAATGATAGGTCCAAAGTTGAGTTCCATAATCACAGTTGCTGATGTGGACCTTTCATGAATTTCCTGAACACATTCTGGGAATAACGTGAGATGTTGTCCCTGTTCAGGTGCTCCACTAGCTTCTCCTTCAACTTGTCCCAATTGCATAGTAACAGGAGGCTCTTGATGGATGCTGAATGATTGTGCCTCTTATTCTGTACATTCCTTGAGAGACACTTGGCCTTTGCCTCTCCTTGGTCATTTGGACACACCTTGAGAGGGTCCTCCTTGCTATCCACATTTAGGGATCATCTGCAATCACACAGGGCCATTTATTATTAAGGTTACCTACAAAATTTGATTTATACCTCACTTCTTGCCTTTCATAAATTCATGTCTTGTTTAGTGTGATCCAGAGTTAGAGAATTTTATGAGAATGTCCCCTAAAAGTTTTGATATTGGGCACAATTTGATTAGGTGGCTTCAAAATTTAATTCTCATTGTATGGGTGAAGAGATAAAATTGATTTGGCAATGTGTTTAACATTTTTATGGGCATTTACCCTTTATAATATCCTTTAGGCAATGATGAATTTTAGAAAAATTATGTGCAACTTGGAGCGTACCCTTTCCCCATGACTAAATTAAACACTCTAGGTTTAAACAAGTTCGATCAAAATGGGAATCAGAGCACTAATGAGAAAGTTATGGATATTTGAATGATAGGTGCACAAGCTAGTAATTCGTGGAAGAAAATTTGAACGACTCCCCCTGTGTGAATAGTGCAAAATGATGTTGACATTCATGGGGGGATCCATATATATAGTTTTTATGGACACGATATCACGTACCCAATAGTGTGGACCTGATATTACGTCGAACCCGATATCATGGCCGATTGAAAATAGGGTACTTGATAAATTTGAAGAATTTTTTGAATTTCCAAGGCCAAAAATAAAGGATCTAAGATTAATTTGGAAGGTCTAGGATAACATTGGATAGACTAGAAAGCACCAAAAATATAATGGAGTAGAATCTGACAATGAAATTCATGAATAGGATGAGGAAAAGGGCATGTTTTGCTGCATAGGAACGTTTGAATGAGAAGGATGATAAAGGAACAAATAACATTGGCAATGTAGTGCTTGGAGGGTATAAAATTATGTGATGATGATGTGCAATGAGTGCAAATTACAATAGTCATGCAAGTGGATCCTCCACAAAGCAGGTTCCAACCTATAATTCCCTTGAGTAACCACAACTGAAAATGTCCATAGGCACTAAAAGGTTCAAATGTAATCCCCACCAGTTGCACAAAACACACACATGTAGATACCACTCTGATGAGATATGAATTCAATGCTACACAAGACACAAGTCACAAATACATGAACAACAAGATGAGGCAAATTGTAGAAGGGATTGCAAAGATTGGGATATGAGGTAACTGACCTAGGGCACAATGAATCTTTAGTGTAGGATGTGATTAATGTGTCATTAGCCCGTCACTCCAAAATCAAGACCAAGTCTATTCCTTCACTCAGTGAAATTGCATTGCTTCATCCAATGATGGAAAATCATAAGAGCATCATGAAAACAAGGCATACGATCACTTGACATTTTATGCAAGGGAGGAGTGATTTGGAATCTATGGCACACACACACAATTTTTCTTTGATCTTTTCTTGTGTGGTTTGTCTTTTTTTTTTTTAGCCACTTTGGCACTTTGTCCTTTCCAATAGTAAACCAAAGAAGCTACCAACCTTTAGGCATGGGTGCATGTCTTTCCAGTGAGACCCCCAGAATAGCATTAAGTTTCTTTATTGAGTACCTTTATTACTCTTACTCCCATTTTTTATTAAATCTACAAGGATCTTAGTACAACTAGGCTACATGATAGCAACTATAGATGCCACCAAAAAGAATCCACAAGTCCCCTTGATGTCACACCCTAGCCATTCCTTCTTAGTCCATCATTCTTCACTCTAGGCATACTGAGCACAAAATTATTTTTAAGTTTTTATGATGAAAAGAATATCATCGTACCTAGAGTAGAACCTCTTATTAATAGAATGGGTGGGTGGATGTTGTGGGCTCACTATCCAAATGGTTAGTCACTTGAGACTTGATAACATAGAACAACACCTCAACCAACGGGTTACATGAGTGTTTTATTCATAGATGAGATAAACCATAAAAAGATAAAATAATAAATAAAAAGAATAAAAAGATAAAAAAACATTGTGAAAGATGAAAAAACTAGAAAATAAAAAATTATAAAATTAAAGAAAAGAAAAAACATTTATTAATTTTGTTTGTTAGAATGGAGGATATCCCACATAACTAAACTTTTGATCATAGTGAGAATTAATAAATGGAAGGTTTGGATCCATGCATTTTGAAAATGTTGGGGATTAATCATATCCAAACCACTAGGTGTCTTTTGAGGTGGTGGTAGGAATATATTCAAATTGGGGTTCACACACTTGATTATAGTAGGCATAGTGGGGCAGATTATAAGATGTGGTCATGTGATAAGGAGCTGACCCACTATAGCAGCTGTGATTGTAAGATGAGATGCAAGGACTGATATGTTGTCTTATGTGGCTATATTCATTAGGCTGCATGGTTGTTGGAGTATTGATTGGTGGCCCTGATAAGGTAACACAAGGCATTAGGTTCAAGGAGAAAGATGCACCATTGTGTTGAACTTGTGTTGAGTGGGAGGATGCAGTGGTTTTGGAATTGTATTGTTTCTTCCTATGGCCATGCCTGAAGAAAGAACACTTTTGAGTACCTCCACTGCTATTGAAAATAGTAGCACAAGTAATGCTTGTGGGTTGGTGTTGTGATGCAAAACCTTCTGGTACAATTGGTGGCAATGTAGAAAAAGGTGAAGGATGGGAATATTGAGGTTGAGGAAAAGTGTAAGGCACATAAGGTGGTGATCTTGTTAGAGAGGACATGGGTGAATAGTACTCAGGAGAATGATACTGATGAGGTGAAGTAAAGCATGCTGATTGGGTTAGAGAAATAGGGTGTTGCACATAATAAGCATTTGGAATTGGGACATACAAAGGGTATGGTTTGGTTGGTGGTTGTTTCCCCCACAACTAGGGTTTTTGCCACTATGGTTGAACCCAATATTTTTTTACGAAATCTGGATGTAGCATTCCTCCCCAATGCTCATGTAAATGTGACAAGATTGGGCATTGGCCTTTGGGATGATTGTATAGATAAACATTATATTGATACGTATGATTGGTAGTTGAGCTTCTATTCTTATTATCTTCAACCCTTCATTCTAATTGTTGTGTGGTGTCCTATCCTATTTCTTGATTTGGCATAGTTCTACCTCTACTAATGTTAGCATATTCTCCATATTTTTTATGTACCCATTTCATCATCTTATTAATCTTTACCTTGATTTCATCTAGTGACTGTAGGATTGTCAAAGATGATTCCACCTCCTTGAAGTGAGTTGATTTGTCCTCTTCATGATCATGGACCCTTGCTAAGTTGAGATTTTGATCCTATTGAGAACTTTCAACATTCTCTCATTTAGCTATTTCTCCTTCTTTTGCTATCCATTGGATAAGCTCTTGGATTTGGTAGGTCCGTAGCTCATATAGTTGACCTAGGGCATACATCCCTAAAGTCTCCCTTGTTTCATTACGAAGTCCATCCACGATGTGATACATTAGCCTCTTCTTGGAGAACCCATGGCCTAGACATTTTTTTAACAAAGAATAGTATCTTTCTAAGGCCATGTCCAAGGTTTCATGTTGTCCTTGTTTCCATTCTTGGATTTGTCTCCTCAAGGTTGACACTTTGCCATAGGTTTGATATCATTCAGTAAAGAGTTCTACCATTGTTCACCATCTACGAATTGATTTTGGTTTTAAGGATCTGTACCATACTTTTGCTTAGCCAACGATTGTTGTAGGAAAGAGCTTAAGTTTCTGCCACCCATTATCAATATTTTTCCATACACAAGCATCATGGAAGGCTTGTAAATGATGTTGCGGATCTAAATCATAGCCTCCTGAAAATTTGGGAAAGTTGTTTAAATCAATCCTGGGTAGACGACTTTCTTTGTGATGCCTGCAGGATCTTTGAATAGCCTCTTGTATATGCATTAGGCTCTTAGTGGCCAGCAGGGGTTCATCGTCACTAGGTAGGTTATGAATTTGTGAGTTGGGATGATGTTGTCTTTGTTCATGTTGGCATTCTCGATTTTTCCTATGAGCTTGATTTTTAGTTCTACGCCAATCCCTTAAAAGATGGTCATCCATGTCATGACCTAACGTTGAAGGGGTAGAGAAAGAGAAAGAACTAGAAAACTCGTCATGACTTTTGTAAGTCTTCCAATCATCCATAGATAAATTCTTCTTAACTATTGAGAAGGTCCTAGGCCTTACGGGCCCCCTCATTCTATAGGATGTCCCATCCTCACTAGAGGTGCCAGAGTTGGATGACGAGAGTCATTGAGTACCATTGGGGTGTTCATGAACATAGGGGATCCCTGCATACGGTTGAGTACTCCAAACTTCGTCTTCATCATCATATAATTCGTTGGTTCTCCAATGAATTGCCTCACTAGTTGTGGCATTAGCATGGTCTTGTGATGGAGACATTATTATGAATTATGTGTGACTTACTTGAAATTAATCTCTTTTCTAAAAGATATATCGTGAATACGTTGTTACAGCGATCTTGTATGACATAACTAATCTAGATAACTAGCACCATCCTCGGCAACAATGCCAATGATGAGTGGTGAGGTACCCCGACACTCAACCATATGAATACGAGCATGTACGCACAATCCAATCAAACTCCACAGATGGACTAGTTGTGGTATCTAGATAGTTACACATTGATCACAGTTCGTTGTCTTCCCACCTAGACTAGTATTTGCTTTGTCACGTATGGTTTAGTCCAGAGTGAGGTGTATGATGTGGTCTTAAACTAATGCTACTCCTAGAGGCAATGGAAAATAACTTTATTTTAAGCTAATAGGAAATGAGAAGCAAAATCTAAGCTAGCCTAAGTGCGATGAGCATCCATCCTTAATCATTCGTACATATCTTGGACTTCGTGTACTACTTCTGGGATTACCAAGCACATGTTACTTAAACACTCCTTGATACGCTACTGGGATACCAAGTAGTCACACTTAAATACTCGTGATTAAGTCGTACTCATTTCGTGTTTAATAACAGGGATAGTAAATGAGGGTAAAGAAATATTAATTAAGAAAACAATAAATAACAATAATAGTTAAGCAATTAAAACTAAGTGAATGCTGCAATGATGAAGTAATCTCAATCTTTATTATTGGTCATGTGCGTGTCCAAGTACATCACACTTGAATAAAGGTTCTGTACAATTATAATCATCACACTGTGGGCATGCATTGGGGAAAGAGTTGAGATGAACTAAAAATGAACAAAAAGACTCTACTTCTATACTGACCTACTGACTTACCGACTCCTTTCTGTGCACCTAAATGTGGTATTTGTAGGCTTACATAGGAACCACAATATCGTGTATCCGATATCATTAGCCAGGCCACAATATCACGTACCCGATATCATAGATCCGATATCATAGCCTGACAATTCATGGTTCATCACTAACTAATTGAGTTTGATAATTCAATGCATTGGAGGTTATTTTAAGAGTGTCTTGCATAATTATTTTCTCTTATAAATTGGCATGTGACTTGGATTGAGTAATTATGAGATTAAAGAATACTAAATATAAAGTGCAAGGAAAGAAATGGTAAGAATAAGAATAATGCACAATAACATTAAATAGAAGAGATAAGCCACATTGACATTTAATTAGTTTGATCATGTGCATACCTCTATGAAATGTGAACTTGCTTTTATTATTGTCTTAGGAAGAGCAAACAAAGTAGACTACAAGTTAGCTATTAGACTAGCATCTTTAGGTTAAAGTTAGTTGCTCTTGCCGTTTAAGGCTTTTACAACCCCAAAGAAGTTAACAATGTTTATGACATTACCCAATTGAGTATGTTGTAGAGATGTTAATTAGGATTTTTAGGAGTCTTCCTAAAGCCTCTTATAAGCTAAGGGTTAAGTAGGTTAAGCATGGAAAATTTTAAGATAAACATGCTTTGTTATTTACTAAATTTTAAATTCATGTTTAACCCCTGAGTATGTTAATATGAGATAAAATCAACATGCCATCGTAAACAAGTGGTTTAGACAAAATGGAGAATTAAAAAAAAAATGGAGCTAGGACGAAAAAGTTAATTTTATGCTCATATTCAAGCAGCATGGGCATGTGAGCATGGAGAGGTGCCAAATCATGTATGCACGTTGGGATGGTAAAGACTGTGTGGATCCCATGAGTGGAGTGGATAGCGGTATTCATAAAGCTGCTGGATTGATTCGGAAGAAGTTCACAAGGATAAAACGCATTACAAAAGACTTCCGGTGTTAACGTCATGAGCAACCTGCTCTCGAGAGGAATCGTCAATGCTAACATGATGATGAGGAGAGATTTTCAGCATTTTCCCAGAAGAAGACAACGCTGAGCGGAACATCCGCATGAACAGCGGCGACCGCCATGGACAGCGGCACAGGCGGCGGCACGTCAGGAGGCTCTTTCACTCCTTGGAGCACCTGCAACACGTCCCTCATGGCGGGTCTGGCGGCTTCGTCTTCTTGAACGCACCATAACGCCATGCACGCCAACCTCCGTACTTGTGCCCCCTCCAACTCCATGCCCGCCAGTCGCGGGTCCAAAACTGCCATTACGTTTCCGGACGCGATATGTGTCGCCGCCCTCGCAGCGAAGAAGCCGCTCGGTGCCACGCCTCCGACGTTTCGGTGCCCGGTCATGATCTCCAGCAGAGTCATGCCGAAGCTGTAAACGTCAGCCTTGGAAGTGATGGGGTCACCCGAGAGCCATTCGGGCGCCAGATAACCACGCGTGCCGCGCATAGTCGTCAGCGCCCGGCTGAAGTCTCGGCCCAGCAACTTGGCCAATCCGAAATCCGCGACCTTGGCGTTGAACTGTGCATCCAGAAGAATGTTCTCGGGCTTGATGTCGCAGTGGATGATGCGCTCCCGGCACTGTTCGTGCAGGTACTCTAGAGCGCGAGCCGCGCCCACCGCCACCGAGAATCGCGTCTTCCAGTCAAGCCCCGGTCCAGGGCCGAATAGCCACGATGCGAGGGAACCGTTGCGCACGAACTCGTAGACGAGTAGACGGTGCCGGTGCTCGCTGCAGAAGCCGAGCAGGCGCACCACGTTGACGTGCTGCACCAGCCCAACGGTGGCCACCTCCGTGCGGAACTCCTTCTCGCCTTGCCTGCCGCCCTCCAATTTCTTGACCGCCACCTCCGTCCGCAGCGCGTCCGGGAGGGTCCCCTTGAACACCGATCCGAACCCGCCGACCCCGATGCGCTGCGAGAACTCCCGTGTGGCCACACGGAGCTCCCTGTACGAGAACACTTTTAGAGAAGCAGGCACGGCCGACCCTCTCTTCTTGGCCATCCTTCGCCTCCAGGAAATCCAGACCGTGACCACCGCCACGAGACTGGATCCGGTTCCGGCAGCAGCGATGCTGGCATAGAGTCCCGCTTTCCGGGCTGTGCTGCGATGATGATTCTCGAGCGAACCGGGTACGTCTCTGGAGTTGAGACGCAGAAACAGAGAGAAATCCTGAGTTTGAGTGCCACCGACATCGTCGCGCAGATTGAGAAGGTCGCTGTTGATCCAGTGGAGGCAGGTGCTGCTGCTGGACCCATTGATGATGGCGAAGGCAGTGCAGAAGCAGTTTGCCAGGCATTCGTCTCTGCACGACTCCAGCGACAAAAGTCGTTTCTTTGTTGTCCCGCCGCGAGGCAGCGAGCTGCTTTGTATCTTCACGAAGTCATCGCCGGCACAGGCGAGTGGGGTGTTTCGGACACAACCACCGTGCCAGTCGTGCGCATCCCATGCTCTCTGGTGGAGAGGCCGGTGGCCGGCTACGCAGGAGCAGATGCCGATATTGTTGCTGTTGCAGGAGGCAAAGGCGCCACAAGCAGCGTAGACGTCGCAAGGATTGGAAGGAGCTGCCCAGAAGAGACCCCAGCTGCCACCGTTCAAGAGCGCGGGTACCTGCAGCTGGCCACTAGGGTGCAGCCAGAAGCGAGACAGTGGCTGTTGCCCAGGATGGCAGTACCATACAACAAAATACTTGTAAGAGCCATAATCCACAAAGCGGAATCTGTAAATGTCCTGATTCTTCATGTCCATGTTCGCAACTTTGCTGTATTTATGACCGTCCCACACACCAGCGTCCCAGTATATAACGGAGCCGTTCCAGGTAAGGTGAACTCCCCCGTCTGGATTCATGTGAAGGCAAAAGGACCCCTTGGCAGGGTTCCACAGCGATTCCCACGCGCACAGATATTGACCGTCGTTTCCCATCTTCATACCAGGTAACCACGTGTCTCCCAGCATGTCAAAGCTCTGCCACAGGGCCTCCCCCGATCTGTTCTCCGCAGCAACCAGGACCAGATTTCCTAAATGTCCAGAAGTAATCAATCGATTGATTTAGTCAAAAGAAAAGATTCTCTTGTTTCATATTCATATTCATTGAGTGAATACCACAAACATCCTAAACACTTCAGTATCAAACTATTAATAACAAAAGGCATGAACTTCGGTCCGAAAAAACATAAACTTACCGTCGTTCTGGATCTTGGCTGCAGCGGCAAGTTTTTCAGAGGGTTTGGTCGACCAGATGGTGGATCCGTTGGTGGTGAGTTGCAGGGATGATTGGTTGGTGATGGTAACAAACGAGGAGGATAGCAGCTCCGCAGAAACAGGGCTGTCTCTGTTGGCAACCCATGCCACGGTAAAAGGGTCAGCCTTGGCATACCATATTCCTACGTACCATCTGGGTTTGCTACTGGTATCATCACTGAGATTGAAAAATCCAAAAATGAAATCACGGTTGGGCGAAGTTAAGGTGCGCTTAGATGACAAGGTTTCCCCTCTCTGGAAGCTGTCTGCCGCAGCATGGCTTTGCTTCCAAGGAGATGACCAGAGCAAAAGAAGCCATGCATAATAAGCATATTGGACAGCCATTGTTACAGAGAATAGAATGGAAGAAGCAATCTATGTTTAAATAGTTGAAAAGAATCACGATAAAATGGCAAGTAGAACCAAGATATATTTAAAAGCGGCAAAAAATCTATTAATTTTTTTTAAAATAAAATTTTTTAGAAAAATCATACCGACTCAATTCGGGTCCAACGTAAATGCAACATTGACAACTTTTTCAGTCATGAGTGGAACGTTTCATTCTAGAAGCCAACGCCATTAGTCAAAGAATTAGTGGGTTTGTTACTGCTAAAAATCCAAAAACGAAATCACCGCGGCTGAAGATCAAGGTGGGCTGAGGCCAGAAGATATTTCCTTTGACGGAGAAAGCTGGAGCTGTATGCTGTATAACGTTGAAGCGAACGCGATCTCTGGAAGTAATGATTTTGACTTAGAATGTTTATTGTCCGCTGGTAGAAAATTCTATTCTCACCGTCGACTGTGACGAAGAGCGGCCGCCCTCTCACTTAGAGAGGCCTTGAAATGCTTTTCATTATGTTGTTATTAAGCCTTAAAGATCCTTGGGATCTATTAAGCCTTAAGATCCTTAAGTTTCATGGGATAGAAATATAAATAGTAGGTGTATTAAACACTTTATCAATAAAGTTATTAACTTTTCTTGGGTATATATAGTAAATACTTCATCAATAAAGTCAGCAAGTTTTTTTGGTGCTAGTTCGATAAGCTCAATTAAATTGTTACCTATAACTTGCAAGTTGTAGCTATTTTGTACAAGAATAGGATATTTTAAGAATATGTGATGCTCATCTTCAATTGCTCTTTGATTACATAAATGACATGTTCTCTTTTTTCTAAGAATTAGGACCAATCTACCTATTTTAATTCTAAAATAATGGAAGCCCAATCTTACTCAAATGATTTGACATTGTACGTGATAGGATATATAAGCAGATAAATAAGGTGCTTTTTTTTTGCAGCCTCTTTTAATATTATCTAGGTAGAACTTTTTCTTTCACTCTATATGTACAAAAGTGTATTGTTTTCTAGGTAGAACTTTTACTCTATATGTACAAAAGTGTATTGTTTTCTAATACTCTTACGAAGTTGTCTTATATGACAACCTAGAATATCCATCTTAATATTCTATTTTTTTGAGTTAGAACATTCCTTCGTGAAACCACCCTTTCAATTGTGTAGCAACTAAGACTTCCTTTGAAAATTTAGTTATGCTATAAGAGAGACTATGAACATACGTTGCAAATTGACAAAGAGCTTCTATCTCTAAAATCATCATATCTACTTCAAGAAGTCGTAAATCATATTGCACTTGCCTTTTAACCTAAAATTCTTTTACCAAAAACATGTTTTTGAACTTCTTCTATTTTCTTCTAGTATCTACTAGCAAGTCTAGGACCCCACATTACACACCTATACAAAAGAGTTGGTTACACAATAGAACAAAATAATTTTTTTTTTTATTTCCCATGCTAAGATAGTTCCTTTGTAACATTTACTTTTTAAATTAAATAAGGCTTTTAATCTACATGCAATCCTCTTGTTTAATGCACATTTTTCAACTATAATTATGAGAAAGTTTTAAACCAAGGTATGTATAACTTGGTGTCACATTTACTAGGTCATTTCCAATAGTGAAAGAGTAATCATTATTCTTAGTGTCACATACTATAATTTTGGTTTTTTGCACATTAACTTTCATTCTTGAACATTGGCAAAAAGTATCTAAAATAATAAGTATTTTTTGTAGGAATTATTTAGAGTTGGAGATGAGAGCTACATCATTAGCATACAATAAAATGTTGAAAAATTGATCATTAATTTTAATGGAGTATCTACCTAAAATTTTCTTCATCTATTCAAAGTCATCGATGAAATAACTAAAAAGTGTAGGTGAAAGAGGACAACTTTGTTTCACCCTAATATCACTATGAAATAAAACATTTTTATAAGAGTTGTATTCTATGATTTGTATATATGCATCTTGGTAAAGACTTTGAATAGCAACTAGCAATGATGGAGAAGTACCTATGTCTTATAATCACTTCCATAACTTGCTTTGAATAACTGAATCATATACGTTAGAAAAATCTACAAACCAAACAAAAATTCTTTTATTTCACTTTTTTGCACAATTAATAGGATATTTCAATAATAAGGTTATCAATAATAGAATGGTGATGTCTAAACCCAACTTTTGAAACTACTTAGAAATTGTTTTCTCCTATATATTTTCCAATCTTCATCTCAAAAATATTTCCCAAAACCTTAGGAAAAATATTACTAATTACAATTAACCTATAGTTATTTAAATAAAATCTATCTCCTTTTTTGAAGAGCAAAATTGCTCTATTAGTGCATCATTCTTTATCTAAATCAATTTGGAGAACATGGTTTAGATTTTTTCAAATTGTCTATCATATCAAAGGTCCTTCCCAAGTCAGCATTTCTCCATATAGTCTTGTTGCATTAGCTATGATGAGACGCGGTTCGCACAGGCTGCGATATCGCGTACGTGATATCGCAGCCGACGCGATATCAAATCCCCCGCGATATCGCGTACGCGATATCGCGTCCTTCCCTACGATATCGCGTACGCGATATCGTAGTCCACTGCCATGTCTATAAATAAGAGGCGGCTCTCCCTTGTTCGGGGATCTCAGTTTTAGAGTAGCAACGCTCTGGTAGTTTGATCCCTCCAGAGTTAGAATTTTTCCCGTGTCTGCCCGCAGTGTGGTGAATGTAATTGTACGGTGTCTTTATTCGAGTGTGCCGTACTTGGACACGCACATGACCGACAATAAAGAT
>MNCI01032343.1:0-19283 GCA_015680685.1 Gnetum montanum | reverse complement strand
CATGTACACTTTTATTAACACAATATTAAAACTTATACAGAGCAAATTTAATACTAATTGTAAATTACTTTTTGGTGGTATAGAACTGTAATTTCACCTAGTTTTGCTACACAAGGCACAAAATTTCTGAAAAAAGGAAAAAGGTTAGAAAAAGGCTATTATATCCATTATACAAATTATGCTAAATAAATTATGTACACATTATAATTTTATTAGTACTTTTTACTAAGAAAGCGTTTAAGTGGATGGTTGAAGAGTTTGAACACCATCACGTTGGATTGGAAAATGTCTGAAACCGAACCAGTGCTAACCCATCCATGACGATCAAACGCATAAATAATTCATTGGAATGGAACGGACTGGACTGGACTCATTGGCAGACGCTTTGAATGAAAACGCATATACTGTCCCTGGTCAAGCTTCTTCTCCTTCAATTATGGTTAAAAAATTCTGGGAAAACGCGTTGGGCTGACCACATTTTTTAGAAGAAATGTAGAAAATCAGATTCTGGGCCAACGCGGCATTGACGGTGAACATAAAACCATCGTCTTTATAAAGAAAATTGATGACAAGTCACCTCAGGAGGGCATTAAAGGTGAACATATACCGATGCTTTTCTTTTTTAATAATAAAAAAGTGATGCCTGTCCAAAGGTCACCTCCGGGAGGAGCGCGTTTATTGGTGGCATATATTTCACGAAAACGCGTTGTGACAGCAGAAACTGACGTTACCCATAAATGTCAAAAACAAGTCACCAAATGTAAGAAGATTATAGGAATGCCGATCTGAAAGGAAAACGAGAATTTCGCGGGAAACAGAAGTCCAACAAAAGAATTTAAGCACATTTCTCGTCCACCAGATAAAGAAAAACTTTATCTAATACATTATTTAACCAATGCACAAAACTTTATTTTGAAAAGTCAATGTCCAGTCAAATGACTAAACATGGGTAGAGAAGTTTAAATTGAGCTCAACATCAAGAGCACTGATGTATTATTACACCTTCCTGCCTTCCCTTACCTCTGCCGCATCACAATGGCCGCCTCCTCTGCTGCTCTTCCTTTTCGCCTACTTCTGCTTCTGCTTTGTCTGTACTCCTTTTTCCTTGATCCTCTTGTTAAAGCTTGCCGACATCATGATGGAGCTTTGAATGATATGAGAGCTTTGATTCAATTCAAGAAGTGCATCACCAGCGATCCACTCTCTCGTCTCCACAATTGGAACGAACATGATGCCAATGCATGCAATTGGACTGGAATCAGCTGCTCCACCAAACATCATGGCCGAGTTGTGGAGATATTTCTGGAAAATGCCACGTTGCGTGGATCCCTGTCTCCCCACCTCTCCAACTTATCATTCCTACATGCCTTGGATATTTACAATAACATTTTCTCTGGTACGATCCCATCATCCCTTGGCACTTTGCGTAGGCTTAAAGTCTTAGATCTATGTGACAATGAATTTAAAGGTGGGATTCCTTCTCAGATAGGAAATCTTTCTTCGTTGCAATTTCTTATTCTGTGTACAAATTCCTTAGTTGGTGACATTCCTCAGTCTCTTGCAACACTCCAAAACCTTAAGTACTTCCACGTGTATACCTTAAGTACTTCCACGTGTATGAAAATCAATTGAATGGACAAATCCCTTTGTGGCTGGGTGCACTCCACAAACTTGAACACCTTGAGCTTGGTTCTAACAACATTCATGGTGTCATTCCTGCTCAACTGGGCAACCTTTCTTTCTTGCAATTTCTTAGTCTTAGTGATAATCATGTGAATGGTTTCATTCCTTGTGCACTTGCCAGTCTCTACCGTCTCACTCAAATTTTCCTTTCCCAAAACAGTCTGAGCGGAACCATTCCCCACTGTTTAAGCAACCTCACGGCTCTTACAACGTTTGATTTGACTGTCAATAATTTACATGGTCATCTTCCCACCTGGCTGGGCAGCTTTAACAAACTACAGGGTTTGGGTTTAGGTCTCAACGGATTCACGGGCAACATCCCACACTCATGGCACAATCTCACCCAACTCCAAGTACTCGTCTTGTCCAATAACAGATTGTCGGGAACGCCACCGTCGTGGTTAGGAAGATGCTGGACTCAACTGACGTATTTTTCCATCGGCTCCAATTACTTCACGAGTGGAGTGAGCACACCCACCCAGCCTATTCCAATCCTCCTAACTCTATCCAATTCCTCTCTTTTAATTCATCTACTTATATATAACAACCTTTTAACGGGAACGTTACCACCCAACTTTGGGAGCTCCTTGCCCAATCTTCAGTATTTGTTTTTATCTGAAAATTTTATTTCTGGCGACATACCTCCCAGTGTAGGAAACTTTTCATCTCTTGTAGAGATTAATCTTGGTCACAATGCAATCAGCGGTACCATACCTCCTCAAATTGCACATGTGAAGTCACTGCAAGCCATTTATCTCTGGGGAAACAAGCTACAAGGCCACCTTCCCACAGAGATATCTCTCTTGAACAAGTCACTTGGCTATCTTTACCTCTCAAATAATATGTTCTCTGGTTCCATTCCTGCCGATATTAGAAAACTGGTCAATCTGCGCAAGCTGCACCTTGATAGGAATCTGCTGTCAGGAAAAATTCCTTCAGAGATAGGAGACTGCTCTGTTCTTGAAGACCTTGTGCTATCAGCAAACAATCTGTTTGGGCCAATTCCACCAGAGGTTGCCGGTCTCAAAACCATTGTATTTCATTTTGATTTGTCCGCAAATGCTTTGACAGGAGAAATACCTCCAGGAATAGCGGGATTACAGATGGCACAATATATAAATCTTGCAAGCAACAATCTTTCCGGAAACATTGCATCTTACATGGATAGCTGGTTGGATGCTCGTCAAATCAATCTCAGTTTTAATCATTTCAGCGGCAACATTTCCAAATCAATTGGGAATAAAATCACCCAGCTTGAAAGCATAGATGTGTCTGGCAACAACTTTCGTGGACCTGTGCCTGAGTCCCTGTTCAATCATTCCAGTCTCTATTTTTTGAACTTTTCCTACAACAACTTTGATGGAGAAGTCCCCTGTCTGCAAAGTTACTCTTCAAAGAAGCTAAGATTGACAAGATGGTCATTTCTTGGTAATTTAAATATATGCGGAAGATGTTTTGGCATGAAAGCTTGTCTACCGTCTCTTACTCAGCAACACAAGTCTCATTTTAACAAAAACCGTATTCTGAAAATCGTGCTTGGCATTCTAGGTGGCCTTCTGTTGCTTGTTGTTGCAGCAATTTCATTCATTTTTAAGAGAACCAAACCATCTGAAGGGCAAACTCTATGGATAAGTGAAAAATTCTTAAAGATATCTATAGAAGAACTTCAAAGGGCAACAGACAATTTCAGTGCTTCAAACTTGGTAGGTGAAGGCAGCCATGGAAAAGTCTACAGAGGTATTTTAACCTCTGGATTGCTGGTTGCTGTAAAACGTTTCACTTCTGCAACCCAGACTGGGACTGAGAAAAACTTCAGAAAGGAATGTCATGCTTTAGGGAGAGTGAGACATCGCAACATTCTGAAGATTATCACTGTGGTCTCCTCTGAGGAATTAAAAGCCCTGGTAATGCCATTTATGAGTAATGGCAATCTCCATTCTCTTCTTCATAGTAAAGAAGATGGTCGATTGATTCCATTAAAGTTGCCAATCAGAGTGAAAATATTAATAGAGTTAGCCAAGGGGCTTAGTTATTTGCATCATGATTGTGAATTTCAGGTCATTCACTGTGACATCAAACCAGAGAATGTACTGTTGGATGATGATATGACTGTCAAGCTCTCTGATTTTGGAATATCTCGCATGATTGGAGACTTCGATTATCCAACAGCATCATCTTCTCATCTGGTGAAAGGCTCTATTGGTTACATTGCTCCAGGTATGTGTTTTCTATTCTTACCTTTTTTAAAATATATATTCTTCTTGGATGATGAGGGAAGAATGCTAAATTTCCAGCAATGGTTTTTCAGAGTATGGGATTGGAGAAGCAACATCTGTGAAAGGTGATGTATACAGCTTTGGAGTGGTTACCTTAGAAGTCATCACAAGATTGAAGCCCACACATGACAAGTTTTCAGGGGATGTCACATTGCCATTGTGGATTTCCATGGCCTTGGAAGGAAAATCAGCAGAGGTAAGAAGCCAGACAATTAAAGATATTATAGAAACAGCTGATGAATGTGGAGGAGGAATTGAGATGGACAAAGATGAAGAAATGTCAGTGGTGGAAAGCATTTTGATGCTTGGTCTAAGATGCACTTGCCAAAATGCTTCTATGAGGCCTAGCATGAAGGAAGTTGAGTCTTTTCTAGAATCAGTTGTTCTTCTGAATGTACAAGATCAAAGGACATTACCAAGAAACTTGGAAGAAGTTATCAGTATTGTAGAATCACAACCTCCTCTGCTTCCCAGAAGGGACGAAGCTGAAAGTTCAACATTTTCTTCTTAATGGTGATTCCAAGTAAGTGTTTTCTCTAATAGATCAGACTATCATATCTTGTATCTACATCACTTAGCAAACTTAGCAAATTGAAAAAGTTTCCTATGGAACAATGATTCCCTTGGTTATGCTTCATTACATGTATGATTCAACCATTGTTAATATCAGCTGGAAATTTACTTATGCTTTGAAATGCTGACACACTTTGGTGTTTATTGTTTTTAATTATTAAATTTCCTGATTACTTGCACATTGTCAGCCTCTTAGGCCAGGTCTCACTGTCCAAGACTGCTTATTCCACTTTCATGTTGCTCTTAAATCCCATACCCGGCATACATGTTCTTTCCTAAACTTTCTAACTTTATGAATTTTTACAGGGAATCACTGTTATGTATCTCAAAGCTAAAATCAGAAAATTTTGTTAAAATGAAAGCATTTTCAACTTTGCATTAGATGTTTGATTTTCAAATTTAGTTTTTGAAAACATTTTAACTGCTATGTCTATGACAACCCTAATGATTCACAATGTAAAGTATTTGATTCATTTCATAGATTTTAAAGATTTTATTTTTACTGCAGGTTTCATGAAAAGCACAGGTTGCAATCCACGTCAACTCTTAACCATTTCAATGAAATATCTACAAAGATTGAACCTTCTATACCAGACCATGGCTATGCAAATGGGAGCAATATATTTTCCTTTTTCATTCACAAGATAAATACTTTCATGTTGATTTAGGGAAATTGATTATGGTTTTTAGATTTCTGGGCTAGGGTGACCATTTTACATAAGTTCTTATTAGAGATGTGAAGACAAGATCTGTATTTAACTTGTGTTGAACTTCACTTTTCTCTTTTACTGTTTGTTAGTTTTAAATTTTCTAAAGTAGAGTTAAGATATTTAAAACTTGTAAAAGAAAAAGGGAAAACATGTCTTAAGTTAATTATTGGTTGATTCCATTACTGTAACCCTATATTTGGCTATTTAAATCCATCTTGGGTTGGTTATGGGAGTGAGTTGAGAGTGTATGATCTCTTGTATAAGGGTTGCTGTAATATCAGCAACTGATCTGTGAGTTGTCTTGTGAGTTGTGAGTTTTTCTTGTGAGTGTTTTGTAATCTCTCTGATCTAATTGGAAAACTAAATGAAGTTGTTTTCCTATGTATTTTCCTTGGTTCTTCATCACTCCCTTCTACAAATTTTTCCTTGGTGTTTTATTAATATTCGCATATAATGTTTTGCATAGGTGTTTTATTAATATTCGCATATAATGTTTTGCATATAACATTTATGTCATGAATATTTTGGATGTAAAGCATTGCACAGGGTATTTTTTGTAACAATTCTAATATATTGCATGGCAAAATTGTATCAACTAATTCAACTTAAAAGCATTTACGGTTCTCTTTTTCTTAAATTTGTCCATTTTATATATAATAATTCTCTCTTAAGTTTTTGTTAAAGGAACTGCTCCATTGATGTAGAGATAAATTGGTCTTTCATTCTAACTTGATTAGGGATGGCCAGAAAATGGCATAAATAATGCAGTGTTCTAACCATGATACTCAACCTCTACACTATTATACCAGTTAAAAGACATTATATCATGTTTTATGGTATCATACAAATTTTTTTTTTTTGGGACAAAAATCACCTAAATTATCCAATAAAGTGTTAACGATATTGTGTCTCAAAACATACAAATTTTTTTTTTTTTTGGAACAAAAATCACCTAAATTATCCAATAAAGTGTTAACGATATTGTGTCTCAAGGAAGGTTGGGAGAGGATCCAAAACAGCACCTTGACACCATGATACTTTAAAAGAACTTGAAAAACATATCACAATTCACCTTGTTTCAAAATACTGGCCAATTTACCCTGTACTAAAAGGATAATTGCTTTTAGTTCGAAAAGAACATTAACAACTTTAAATAATGCATACCCAAAAAAATACTGCACTCAACCTACCGGATTTACAACATAGTGAGATACTCTGTACCCTTTTATTGTATTGCAATGGACCCATCAACACAAAGCTGGTCAACACATTACCACTGACTACGCCACCTACATTTCCCAGGTATTTAAGACACTGTATATTATATGCTTTTCCCAAGTGCTTTCTATGAATCCTACAAAGGATACTAATACTGACGCCTTTATAAGACACTCAAATCATTGTGCAGACGCATGAGCCATATTGAAGGTAAGGATTAAACGGAAGTTCACGCCATGCCTGATGTATCCATATGTGTTATGCGTAGTACATTTTTAACATTATTATTCATTCCCCAGCACTCCAGTCATAGCACGACATCATAGCTTTCAGTTTCAAACCCAACTACTGCAAATTCCTGCAACTTGCTGTTCCAAATTAACATGTGTGTATCTATCTCCCCACAAAAATGGCTGCTAAACGTCTCTCAGTTCTTCATCACTAAGTGGACCTTTCTTCCATGGAAACTGGTTTTGATCGTGCAAATTGATTTGAAACAAGGTAAAGGAATCTTTCATGCTTTTTCTCTGTTGCTTCCTATTCACCTAAATTTATGCCCTATGTATGCAGTACAATCCAACCCATCTTAAATTACAACCAATCAGCCATTTCGTATCTGTTCAGAATCTCTTGGACTTCATCAAATCAATCGATTTGTTTATCTAATTTTCTTAGATACTTGCAGCAATGGCTTTTGCTCACAAGCCTACAATGATGAGGTAGCCATGATTTTGTCGATGATGCTGTGTACTCTAACTGGAAGAAAGCTCATGACCAACAACACCAGGGAAGAGAATGAGTTGCTGAACAAGAATAAGATGATTCACGTTAATCACTTGTTGAAGTTTGTTTCTGTATAAAAATATTTGATTTACTCTAAGCTGCCTAGTGGACCTAATCCAGGGCTGGGCAATTATATACTTCAGTGTTTAGTTGTCGTAGTCGGCATCCTCATAAAGGCATTGGAGTTGGCGAGATTCTCATACGGCGAGTCCGCAAATAATCGGTCAAAGAGTCGGATTTAAATAATTTAAAATAATGATAAATATAGTTAAATATACAAAAATTCATGACCAAGTAGTTGATTAAAATAGGTTGGGTTAAATAGTTGGTAACTATGTAACAAGTATCATGTCCAACAAAACTTTAAAGTGGCACATACACAAACTCTGCAAAACCTCCAAATAGGTAAATTTGATTGAGCAAATGCGTATTAAATAATTTATTGAAAAAATTCAATAAATTGGTATTTAATTGCTCTACAACAAAATGAGATTCATTAAGGATGGATGTTTAATTATTGTGCAAAAACTATTTAACTAAATCACAAGTTAAGAAAAGCACTAAAAACAAATTGAACTATTTCAAGCCAATATATGGTAATGTATAAGACATAATTTTATATCTTCTCATACATATTTTTAGTTCTAAAACATTGTTACTTTTTGCAAGAAAAAAGAACATAGAAACAGATACTCCTATTTAAAAAAGAACTGAAAATATGAAATCCATACTACATTGTATTTTGGATTGCTAAAACTAGCATATGTTCTATGCCTTTTTTCTATTCTTTTTTACTTTGATAAATGGTATCATTAAGATTTTTTAATCCTTGCTCATCATGTGATTCTAAATAAATATCAAAAGGATCTCTAACTTGCTCTTGCACATGTGAAGTAGATGCATCCACCTCATTCAAATCTTGACATTCATTTTCATGATGAATTGTCTGAGATGACATTGGTCTCACTACAGGTAATGCATTTACAAGAGCTGGACATCGAGTAACCATTGTAGAAAGAGGCATGTCATCAAGGAATTCATCTAGATCATTTGAAGGATCAACTACAACTCCATCATTATCAATAACAAGTTCATCACCAACCCATTCTATAGCAGGCAAAGAGGGATGAATATCATCTATATCCAAGTCATCCTGATTAACTGTTCCTAGCTCTTTCAAAGAAGCTTTTAAGTTGTAATGTACAAACACTAAATCATTTAGCCGTTGAGATGTCAACCTGCCATGCTTTTTAGAGTGTATATGTTCAAATACACTCCAATTTCGCTCACATGCTGAAAAACGTAAAAACATATAAAAATAAATTTTCTAAAATTTAAAAATAACCAAATTGAAAATAAAATAAAATATAACTTACTTGATGCACTGCATGGTTGAGAAACAATGCACATGGCAAGATTTTGTAGTTTTAATGTATCTATTCCAAAGTTACTCCACCATTGTACTATACAAAAGGAAAATATAAAAACTTAAATTAGTATTTTGCGAGTGCCATATCAAAATTCCTAATTTAACATACAATTTTTAATTACGTGGTGTCAATGAATTTCTTGACTTGTCTACAAGTTCTCTACTAAATTGGCTTCCTGTCTTTGTTTTGTACTTCTCAAGTTGGAACATTATTGCTATGCTTGTATCAATATCAAGGACAACTTTGTCTAGTAACTCTTGCAAATCATCTTTTAATTCATAATCTTCTTTCTTATCAAGAAGTTTCCAAATCCAAATAAGGGATTAAGAATGTGTATAGCAAATTGCAAAGGATTGTGAAGTTGATACCATCTACAAATCAATAGTTAATCAAAAAATATTAAAATATGATTTTAAAATAATTAAAAATAAAATGTGTATCATGATATATGTAGCTCACCTTTCATCAATTATCTCTGAAATTGTTGAATACCTAGGCTCTAATTTATTTCCTTTCAAATAAGATAGAATGCCTAACTTTGCTCTATCCATAGCCTCATAGATATAAGCCATTGAAGGTTTATCTCCATCCACAATTCGAAGAACTTTCACCAATGGCCTAACAACCTAATCATGAGTAATAACTTTAGGGTAAAAATAAAAAGTTAAATACATGAAAATCATAAATATTCAATAAAAAATTTGAAAACTATACCTCTATTGTAACGTTTGCCTCATACCAAAATTTTCCTGGTGCTTCAACTATGTCATAAACAATAGAAGTTACAACATTTGCCTCATTCAACTTTCAAAAGACTTCAAAATTTTTATCAAATCTCCATGTTGAGCAATCAAATGTACGCATCAAAGCACATCTATGTTCAATTATGCTTTCCAATAATATAAAATTAGTAGCAAAACGCGTTTTCCTTGGTCGCAATATTTCTTTTCCATTTGAAAACTTGATAAAGAGATCATGTAAAAGGTGATGACCATAAATAAATTTTGATACAAATTTTGCTTTTTGTATCACTTGAAATTTAGTAAATAGCATAATAATATTTAAAATGTGCAAAACACATCTAACAAAGAGTTAAACAATTAAAGAAACCAAATATTTACCTTAGACACCCATGGCAATTTAGTAACCAAATCTTCTAACAAAAGATCAATGCAATGTGCAGCACATGGCATCCAATAAATGTGTTTATATTTACTCATTAATAGTACTCCTGCTGATTTGAAGGCACTAGCATTATAAGTGATAACCTAAAGAAAATAAAAGTTTCAAATTAAATAATAGAAATGTATATACCAATGNAAGGCACTAGCATTATCAATGATAACCTAAAGAAAATAAAAGTTTCAAATTAAATAATAGATTTGTAGGTCCAACCTCTTCTATAGCATTTTTTAAAACCTCATACAAATATTCATGGTTCTTCACTTTTCCAAATGCATTGATGGACTTCAAAAATACAGTACCATTTGTTGATCCCACCATGATATTCAAAAGAGTCCTATTTCTTTGATCCGTCCAACCATCACACATGATACTACAACCAAACTTATCCCAAGCTTGCTTTTTCTATTCTATCATTGTAGCAATATCATCTTTACATTCTTGTAACAAGGATGTCCTCACGCGATGATATGAAGGTGAACTATAGTTTCCAGGTCCACACTCTGTAATCATCTCACATGCACGTTGAAACAAAGGATTGTTAAATATGTGCAATGGCAACCCATGAGCATAAAACACCTACAAGCAATAAGTACAATCCCAATTAGTATAGTACCATATAAAAAACAATTTTGTTAAAAAGCAAAGAAAACTAAATTTTTAGTTAACATATCTTTAATTTTTATAAAAATAAGTTAAACATTAAAATTTTCTAAGATACCTGTGCCCACACTTTTTGTGTTTGTTTAACACGATCTTGATTCACTTTAAAGCTGGCATAAATAGTTTGTTGTGCACCAGACCCTGTGCGTGGTGGAGTAACACCAACAAGTCATCCATGTGTTGGCTGATAGCTAAAAGAATCAATGGTAGGATGAATAAAGGAAGAAATTGAACAACTAGTGTTTTCTTCTTGTATTAAAGAAGAAGTAGCAACATCATCATTAGAAGCTCCACTATTACTAAGACCTATCAAACGTTCAAATGCATCCATAGTTCTACCTCTCACATGACTCATACCAAAAGCATGTTTAGATCCTTGTCCACCTGCCTTTTGAATTTGACGCTCCACAAGCAAATTGTTAAGATTAACTTATTTTTCTTTCTTGCTTTCCCTTTGCATTAGATAAGTTTTTATTTGTTCTTCAACTTGAAGAGGCACATTTGGACAAGCAGCAATATCATGCCCTGGCATTTTTGCAAGATGATATTTCATTCTATTCACCCCAGAATCAATTTTTTTACCACAATATTTGCATATAATTTTAAGTGAATCCTTTTTAATAGGATCTTGAAAATGAACATGTTCCCAAGTAGGATCTATTCGACGAGCCATCTATTAAAAATTTAAAAATAAATAGTGTTAAAAATTTAGGAATGCTGCTATCAATGATATGCACAACACTAAGATATCCCTAAATGCTTTAAAAATATTTTACCCATCTATATACATCCTCATCATTTGCATAGGAAAAAAAATAAAGAACCTCATAAATCACATAATTTGATGTTACTTTATTCAAGTATTTGATAACATCTAAGAAATGAGATGCTATGGGAATCTCTTGAATCAATTTGCATATCACCATTTATTTTTACAAGGTTTTTCTTATGTTTTGGTGTAAAGTTTGAACCCTTGAATCTATTCAACAGATTGTAAATTTAGAAATTAATGATTTTTTTTCTAAGCAATCTTTAAAATTCATATAATGAAATTTTAAATAACATGTTTAAAAAGATTTTGGAGATTGATCATAGGATCGGCCATGACATAGCTTTTTCAGATTGCATTGAGATGATGCAATGAATTTTTTTTTAATAACAAGTTTGTAATGGAATTCAATTATGCAATGGAGTCAGTGAATTTGGCATATAAATCTATGATTAAGGTTGTTATTCCATTGCTACTATGTTAGGAAATCATAATGAGGAGTTTTTGGGGTCTCAAATAGGCAAAAAACAAGTTAAGAGGTATATAGTAGCTATGCTTTAAAAATAGTCTCCATGTTGGAACCCTTGGATAATAAAATATATGGTTTTGAAAATTATTTACTCCCTGCAAGTTATATAAACTTCTTGTTCTGCTCTTTGCTGTTTGTTTTTGGAAATCGACCTTTTTTTGTTTTTCCTGAACAAGGCATACAATGTTAAGAATCCTCTGGTTATTTACAATAATGGACTCAAACCCTCTCAAATTTTTTAGTTAAAAATACATATGCATTTTTGTAGATAAGAATTCTTGTTTATTAGAAATTTCCTAATCACCTCATTAGTCCAGGTAAAATTCACAGCACATGAAATAGAGAACATTTTCAAAAAATAAAATCTGAAACTTCATATACTGAAGAAAATAAAATTCACAGCGCATGAAATCAAGAAAATTTTTAAAAAATAAAATCTGAACTTCCCAAAAAACAAAATATTCTTGGTTTGAACTAAAATCGCTAAAAATTCACAGCACAGGAAATTGAGAAAATTTTAAAATGAGAAATTTTTGTAAAAATAAAATCTAAACTTCGAAAAAAACAAAATATTCTTTGTTTGCAAGTTAAACTAAAAGCCTCAAAGATTATGTTTTATTAAAATACAAAAACAGGCAAGTGCTCTCCAACTTACTAACCTTTGGTTGCCAACACAACCAGGGATGTCTCTCTATTTCTGGAATGCTCTGAGTTCCACTTGGGCATCTAGTTTCGGGTCAATATCGACAAAAATATGGCAAAATAGAGTTCTACCGCTGTGCCAAATATACCTGAAGGAAGCTATAAATAATGCAACTATGAATCTCACAGCGCCTATGATCCAGATAAATCTGCAAATCTGAGATTAGAAAATCATTGAGCATCCAGCAGCAGCGCAAATGTAATAGCTTGCACAAGAGATATTCTAGAAGTTTCTGGCAGGATATATTCTAGATGTTTCTGCCATCCAAAACCTAAATCGAAAGGCCCAAATCGAAAATACTCTTGCAAAACTTCCTTGAAGAAATCAAGCAATCTAAATCAAATTTGCATTCAATTCAAGTTTGACTTCAATTGAAATCAAGCAATCTAAATCAAATTTGCATTCAATTCAAGTTTGACTTCAATTGATGAGGGTTGTTGAAGTTATTCGCGATTTGTTAGGTGTTGCAATTAAAACAAGCACCATTTTCTACAGTTGTGGCAACTTTGTCATAGCAAAACGATTGGGTGCCTTAGTTGCACCTTAGTTGCATTGAGTCACTGAAAAAGACGCGACCGCTCTAAATCGGCGCGGTTCTTTATTGGAGTCACGCTTAAGCGCCTGGTGAGGCGCTTAAGCACCGCTTTTTCAATCACTGATATACCCCACTACCACCACCACCCACAAAATTTTAAATTTGATTGTTTCATCTAGAGCATTCTAGATAAGTTGATTGATGAGCAAGGAGTAGATCCTACACCCAACTATATGAATCACTAAGTCTTCATGTGCAATCTAGTCAAATTTCATGGAAGTGTACATTATTGGATGCACAAAGTATCACCACTGGGATTATCAAGTGTTAATATATCATGCTCGAAGTGGTCATACCTACATTACTTATGAACAATAATATTAATTACTGAAGAAAAAGAATATAAATTGCATATACAATGAAGTACTGAAAAGTAGAATTATGATCGTCTAAGTGTTGTAATGGATAGAGGAAATCTCAATTTTATTTCTGTTGATGCAAATATGTCCAGGTACATGTGCACTCAAATAAAATGTTGTATAATCTCTTAAACTCACATTGTGGGCACTTAGAGGAAAAATATTCTAAATTTCAGAAGAAAAAACTATAAGAATTTGGCTAATGCTACAATCAAAATGTGTCATAAATGTGAGGGGTGTGGATAGTTATGTAGGTAATGCTTGCATTAACATCTACATACCTACATCAATGCATTATAGAATGTGTTGACAAGGATACATTGATAAGGCTATGTCAACAAGCATGTGTCAATGTGTTATGTCTTATTGACAGTCCATCATACCCCCACGAATGACTAAAAGCTTGTCCTTAAGTGAACAAAATTAGGATTGAGCTTCTTACAAAATTTGGGGAAGCATGGAACTTTATTGATAGAAAAACTAACTAACTGACTCTAACTAAATCTGAGTGTTGAATTGTACAGATTTACGAAAATGAGTATAATTTTACATTAAAAATGGACACTTGGACAAAATGTTTAGTGGGTTCTTGTTGAATGAATGGAGATGTGATGAAGTCTCATACGGTAACTAGAGATGGAGACTCCTGTGGCTTGAATAGCCCTTAATCCCATCCCGGTGTTGCTAGAGGCTGAGGTTGCCCTGTTGACATTGGAAGTTTTAAAGCATCTAGGAGTGCTTTCATATTCTCTTTCCTACTCCATGGATTGTAAACACTTCAGGCTACTTTGCCTATATAAGCCAATGTAGGGATATCCCACAAGCATAGCATTGAAGAAAACATTTTCTTCATGTTGATAAATTAAGCTGTGAATGTCTTTCATTCAATATCAGACATATTTATGAGGTTCTACAACTCCTGGTAGTCATTCATCTTCCTCGCTAAGTTCTTAGCAATAGTTCATTCATCTGTGAACTTGCTTATGAGAACTTCAAGCTTCACGTTAGTTATCTTTAACTTTTGTTTTGTTTCCTTATGGAGCTTGCACTCCATCTCATAGAGAAGATAGGCAATGATGACCTATTTCTCTAATTTAGTTCTTGGCCTTCCTACTATTAGCATTGCTAAGTTTGCATGTTGAAGATTGGTAAACTTCATGTACTACATCATCTTTTTGATCTAAAAATCCTTTAGGCTGATTTCTACCTTATTACATGTGTTTATTCCATCAAAGATGGTTTTCTATACATCAGCTCTTTGTTGGAGTTGCTAGAGAGTCTCATTTGTCTTCGCATTGGCTAATTTTATTTCCTTCTCATTAACTTCATTGAGTAGTCCAACCTAGTTTCTGTAATGATTTTTCACTATTTCAAATTTTAGGGCCTCATTCTTCTAGGTAACTATCTCAATTGTAGTCATTTGATAAAGAGCATGAACCTTCTTCATTAAGAGATTCATGTTTTCATTTGCCAACCTCCTCAAGTCCAAGTCACCTTGGCAAGCTAATCCTACTATGCTAGATATATAAACTATTTGGTCCTTTTGCTGCTCAATATTTCACACATGATGATTGTCCTTGGTGAGGATCAAGTTCTCCTTGCGAACTTGGGACTAGTCCTTGTTAATGTTGTTGGTCATAGCCTTTAACATGGACACATCGAAGATAACCATCTCTTTTTCATTCTTAGACTCTTGATATTTTTGTTAAAGTTGTTGAAAAGCTTTATCTCATGTAAATTTTAGCCAGAGAATGGCTAGAACTTTGCAACTTTAGTAGCCAATCATTGATTGGTTACAATGATCTTCACAAGTTGTGTGTTTGCAAACAACAACTTACTTCTTGCCTTAAGTAACTATGACTAGTTTTTAGTGATCTCATCTAGGAGATCAAAGATCTTTAGAAGTGGTTTACCAGCTCCTACCAATCTTTCCAACACCTTCTCATGTTGGGTAGCACTCATCCAAATACTTCCTAATTTTGTTGATGCATGGATATCTATCATAGAAACTATGTCTATTATAGATGTTGTAGGAGAATTAAGGGCCTTGGCTATTCTATTAACCATCTCCTCTATTGCTATATCTTGACCCTTATGTAGCATCACTAGCACCATTGCCTCTTTTCCTTCCTCCAACATGAAAGAGAAGATCATTGCATTTTCCAAAATTTCAATAAATGCTTATCTACAAATGAGCACAATGACCTCCATGGCACTTGGATTATGTCTTGTGGATGCTCAAATCTACTTTTTAGAGAATAGTAAGGTTTTCTTACTATCTAGCTAGCTAATGATCTTTGCAACTTCATTTAAATGGCTCATGGTTGGATAGTAGACAGATGAATTCCCATTGTTTGTAGATCCTTGTGATTGTTGTAGCAATTGCTCATGAAATTTCCTAAGTCATTCTATAGATACAAGCATCTCTGTCATGGTTTCTAGGACTACAAGTGGTGATGGTAGTGGCTACTCCTCTTCACACAGCTTTGTTACTATCTTATCCTTCATCATCTCCTGCCATGATGTGGTAGGAGTGCTACAAACCATATTATTCAGGTAGCAAGCTATTTTCCCCTTCCCTCCCCTCTATAATTTTCAAATCAATAATGGAAAGGGAAATGTCTTCCTATCCTTCTTATTTTTCTTGAAGCATTTCTTGATCTCCAAGAAGATGAGTTAGGGTAGATTAATATGAAATTTTCTGCTTAGAGTGGTATATGACCTAGTAAGAAGACTATCATCCTACTTGGCTTGACCATTGGGCTTAGGTTATAGGCTACAATTTTAAAGTGGGATCATTCCATCTTTGTTAGGGCACTATACTTCTTACGATCCACTTTGTAGCATTGCTAGGCCCATTCCATTTTTACCTCCAGGTTTACCTATGTAGAGATCTTAGCAAGTTTTACCCTAGTGTTCAAACCAAGGGCTTCAACTATATTCTTAACCAAATAAGAGATGATGATGTCCTTAATTTTTATCAATACATCTTCTTATCGATCATTCTAAAATAGGTATGCCTCCCCCACGTACCATTCTCCACCATTGAAGAGAATGAAATACAAGGAAGACCCTTGCAACTATGTTCTAATATCCTCTAGTATCAACTTCAAGAAAGGTCTAAATGTCAACTCTTATAGAATGGAACTTTGAACCTCCTTGGTCCTGATCTATTCTAGATAGACCTCTGTGAGGGTGACCTCTAGGTTAGGCCTCTACCTAGGAGCTTCTTCTTGCCTGGATTGGTCCCTCTCTATAGTGGGATTTATCTGAAAAATTCCAATTTGGGTTTCTCTCAAAGTTATCCTATAGCATGTGCCACCTTAACTACTTCTTCTTAGGATTGTTTTTATTGGTCTCTTCCTCCTCAAGGTCACTTTTCCCTAGGTTACGGTGCTCCTCTGGTTTGTGGTCCTTATTTAGGTGCCATCTATGGTCAAAAACATAATCCTATGATTAGCTCTTTAGTTCATAACATTTAGTCATTTAAATACCTTTCTTTATTAAATCAAGTTATGTTAATTTATTGGACATCAGGATTTTATTGCTTAAGTGCTTATTTATGATTGCAAGGTAGGTGTGTTATTTTATTCCTTACTAACAAAGTTTGTTTGTTGGTCTTAATCCATTATGGTAATTAATTCAATATTATTTTAATAGTTTGATAATGGGGAGTTAGAAAATTTTTGAAACACTTTCTATGAAAAACCTAAGGTTTGTATCCCCCATGATGTAAATTGTACCTTTGGTAGCTTAAGGGTTGAAAAATAGGTGGAATCAGATAAGTAGTTTGGAAGTTAGGATGCTTAGAAGATTCTTGGGCTCTGAAAAATTACAAAAATTCCTCTAACACTTTTGAAAAATTATTAAAAATGAGCTAATTATTATTATAGGCTTTTTATGCTATGCCAATGAGGCTATGTCGAGAAGGATGCGTTGACACAGTTATTCATAGTTATCTTTCACATTTAGAACTAGAAGAAGTTTTGGGTGTGTTTTGGAATGAGACAATAGCCAAATGGAAGCCAAAACAATGTAGAATGATGCCAACAACATGAAAGAGGGTAGGTTTAGCCTAGAAGAAGCAATTCTAGTAGTGGACTTGGATGAATTCGATGAAGATGTTATGATGTGAAGGAGAAAAAAAACTGGATGTTATAAAACTATCAAGATGATTGATTGAGCAAGTGATCCATGGTAGGAAATTTAACTTAAGTTAGACCAAAGAAATGCAAGTGGGTCTTCTTTAAAGTAGGTGTATGCTAATTATTCCCTTGCATACCTTCATTGCAAAGAGTTTATGGGTCCCAAGGATGATGAATGGTTAGGTTAAGTTGAATTACATACCCATGAAAGAAATTTTTCTAGGGTTATGCTATCTAGAAAAAACACCAAACAATTTGCTATGGTATGAGATAGTGAGATGGTAGATAATGAGATGAATTAATGTTATAGAGAGAAAGAGAGAACAAGAGAGAGAATCGGCATCCTAGTCACATGAGGTTCTTAGTGAAAATTATGATTAAGATGAGTTGATACCTATCCATTCCAAGTCTAGACCAAGTTCATTCCACTTTCACTGACCTCACATTCATAGATTTCCCCTCATCATAGATCAAAAGTTCATAATAATACCAAAGGAGAATCATTACTCCAAGAGAAGAAGAAAAGAGAAGAAGGAAGTATAGAGGACATTAGTTAGAGGAGTACCTTCAATCATGGGTAACATGTCTTTCTTGCCTCATAACCAATGCTTGTAGCCCATTATTGAGTCTAAGGGATGTCCTTTAAATTCTTGTAGTGTTTTTTATTTTAATTTTCTTTCTCAGAAACCAAACCATGCAAAAACATGCTTGCTTTTATGATCAATAGCAGAATTAATGATATATCAATGGAGTATCATAGAACTTAAAAAGGATGTCGAGAGAAAAACCATATCAAATTCTCTTAAGGTCACACCCTTTTTCTCTTCTACTTAGTTATTTTCCTAGTTCATTGGATATCAATATCCTTAATTACTTTTAAGCTATAATGTGAAAGAACCCTTGTGCATTCAAGATACTAATTTTCCATGGAACAAATGGAATGAATTGAGGTTATGAACTCACTACCTAATACCACCAGAAAATTGATAGACTATTAGTAGAGAACATAATCTAAAGAAAAAATTTGGCCTTTTGGTTAATCAATCATAATATTGATAGCTTTTTTGAATAAATTTCCAAAATTTGTAGTAGCTATAAATAAAATCAAATATTTTTAATAAGACTTGAGGAAATTGATAAGGAAGAAAAAAAAGAAAAGACATAAAATAATTAATAAAATATTTCTTAAAATGGAAAACATATAAAGAACACTGCAAAACAAAAATATGTAAAATTGGTTAGCCTCATCAATAGAACCATTAACATGAACAACCATCTCCCACACAACTAGGTTGAGAGGAGGAGATCCAAAAAATAGAGCATGCTTGTTCCTATGCAGAGGTGTCAATGTTGTTAGTTACTTGGGGTTCTATAAATGGCTTGAGTTACTATATATTTACTAGTAGACATTTTCGAGGACTTAATAGATGGTAAATTATCATGGCCTTGGAAGGAATAGTTGAATGGATGATATAATGTTTTTCCCATAACATTTAAAACTTAGTACATTGTGGCACATGCATAAGATTCCAATAAAGAATCTTATCACTATGTGAGAAATGAACTCTTTTTATCCATGCATCATGATGTTGTTTATGGTGTACATTGTACACTCCATTAATCATCAAAGCTATTTGTTGATTCTCATCAAGCATAGTCAAGATT
>MNCI01032335.1:0-23633 GCA_015680685.1 Gnetum montanum | reverse complement strand
GCTTAATATGTGAAATTTTGATGTCTCACAACTTGTTGAAATCTTAAAGTTTGGTGGGATCCTCTAGATGGTTTAAAGTTGAACTTAAGATGGTTATGGTTTGATCACAATCCTTACATGTTTGCTAAATACGTTGGAACTTTTGTGATCAACTTACTACTAAGGTGTTATGTTTTTTATGTGGATTTATATGTTGGTTTTGAAAGCCTACCTTTGAAGGTCATAAATAGAAACTTTTTTCCAAACCTAATGTACAAGGCTTGTTATCTCTTTGAATACTCCTAATCCCAACGTAAATAAGGTTTCCTTAGCTTTCAAAATGCTTTTTTTCTTTTATGTTTGGAGAAGATTAGATGATTCATCACATCAAAACCATAGTGTTGAAGCTATTCTTCTCTAACTCTCCTAAGTGTGGCATCTAGAATATATAGTGGTGGTTGAAAAACCAAATGCACCACATCTTCTCGACAGTTGTAAAATCCTTCCATCCACCTCCATTCACAACATTGGGATAACAAGGAAATGAGTTTTAGGCTTTTATTCTACAAAAATCAAGGGAAATTTTTGAGGCTTTTAGCAACCATGGTGAGGAAGATCAAGTTAAGTAGTCAATATCTACTAGGTACCAAGTTCTCACCTTTTTTTTAAAAAAAAAATCATAGTTTTGTGGAAACATTTTTCAAACTCGAGGCTTAGGTAGGTTGAAATTTTTCAATTTTTTTATGTTGAATTGAAGGTTAGACCTATCAATTATACTAGAATTAAGATTTAAACGTTTCATAATGGGTTGAGGGAGATTTAGGTTTTTTTCCCAAAGCTGTGCTCAACATTTATTTCTCTATTCCTAGTCAATTTTGGCTTACTTTAACATTTTTTCTAGATAGTATATGCTAAAATTTTGTAGTTTTGAATGCATACATATGTTATTCTAGGTTTTTAGTTGTACCAGAGGTAGAATTATATTTTTTTAATTGTTACTACATTTTTAATGAATTAACCATTACAATTTTTAGAGTTTTAGCCAATTTTGTTGAAATTTTGCAATTTTCTAATGGAAAAACTAATAGAGTTGGCAAGGTTTTAGGCACTTGTGGTTAGTGTTTTTGATCATTAGAGATGATGGAAATAGCGTAGAAGCGTTTTGTAAGAATTTTGAAATTTTTGAAATTTTTTATGCATTTTTCCCAAAGTGTTTACTATATAGTCAATTCACTGCAAAGTGGGTTTTCAGTCAAAATTTCAGTTCAAAATTTACATAATTATGGTTTTTCTTACAATTGGATTATAGAGTTGATGGTTAATTCTTGTTGTTGGGAACATGTTATTTGCACTAGAAGTTAAAAATAAAATTTTTAGAATTTTTTAGCAATTGTTTCTAGTCTCTAAGGTCTATAGTGATTAATATGGGTTTCTTTTTCCATAGTTTTGGTTTTTCATGCATAAATTGATAGTGTTGGCTGCTTAGGCTTGGTTTCTAATTGTTATGAAATTTTTCAAGTTTTTTTCCCAATGTATATCACTTTTTAGACAAGTAAATTCCAATGTATAAGAGGTTTTAGTCCATTTTGTGGAAAGATGTGATAGCATTTAGGCTATAAGAATCAAGAAATCCTATACTTCTTATTCCTACTTTTCCACCATCTCCAATGTTTAAGCTTGTATGAATTATTTGAATACTAATTTATGAAATATGCTATTACTTAACTCCAATATATTATTCTTGGCCTCTAAATATGTCAAAATTTTGTTTTCATGTCAATAATTTGTATAAATACTTGTTTCAAAGTTTTATGGGCCAATTTTTTGTGAAAATTTTAAATTGGTTTTTCCTATATTGATTAAAATATAAAAGCTATATTTTGGTTTATATTATGAAGGTAATTACATTGGTGTACTTGGTTATTTCTTATGTTTTGGATTTAGTGGAAATGCTATCATGATGGTGGTTATTTTGGTTTAAAGTTTGCTAATTTTTGTTGTATCAATTATATGGCCTTTATGTTCTAATGAGTATGAGATTTGGCTATGTATAGGTCCTCACTAAGAACCATTTTTCTAAATGTGGAGTTAGTTGAAATCCTATGTTGTACTTGGAAAATCATACAAAAGATCCTAAACTTGGATATGTGCATTAAGAGACATATTATAATATGGTTTAGCACTAGTGTAAGGGAATTCTTGGCCTAATTTCTCTAGAAATATAGTGTGATCATGTGGTCACATGTGGCAATGGATGTTACCTAGGTCATCATAGAGATCCTCTTGATAAGGACTTCCACTTGCATCCTACAATTCATAGTGGATGATCCTAACAATCAAAGGGATATAGAGCATAGTGAAAGCTTGTTTTTAGTTGAAGTTAGATAGTTATCTTAAATCTAGGAAATGCCTATGTATTTGCAATATGATTTTGACAACACCTTGATGATAGGCCATAGGATAAACATTCTCTTTTAAAACCCTCCATGAACTATCTACCTGTTAGAATAATAAGTTTGATTTCCAATGTTATATTTGTTCATTTTTCAAATCTAAGGTTGTTCAATTCTAATTGTTTTTATGCTTCATTTTTTTCTTATTTTTTTGCAGATATAGGGCACATCCTATGGGATATGCAATGAGTTTATGTGGGAGAATCTCATGGTTATAAAGGCATAAGTTAAGAAGCTTTCTAATGACGTTTAGAGCCTTCAAGATTACAAGAAGTTCATGGAGGTTCATTTAGCTAATAGAAATTCCTTGAGAACCAAGGAAATTGAGTGGGCATTCTACTAGTATGCTATATAAGGAAGAGTTTCCATAGATAGGAGAAGCCTAGAAAAATATTGGAAGATAGAGACCATGGTCCACAAGATATAAGAGTGAAGGGACTACTATGCTTATGTATTTGAGTAGGGAAAGGGGAAAAAGGTAGAGAAGAGGCAATACAGGAAGGAGAAATAAAATTTCCAGAAGTCATGAATGTTAGATGCTATCGAGAGATGTCCACTAGAGATGTGTATATAGGAAATAGGGGCTGATGAGGCTTTCAAGATATTTAGAGAATCAATAGTTGTGCTTGAGTCTCCTAGGAAGACCTTCATAGCCAATTTTACTTATGGATTGATGTAGAGTAGGAGATGGTTCTAGAGGGAGTATACTTGGATGAAATCAATTGAGATCACATGATTGAGGAAGAGATACTCCAAACAGACTTGAGGTTAAACTTCCAAATTTTACTCTTGAGGATAGTACTTCTAATTCTCCTGATTTTTGTAAATTTGAATTTTTTTTGTTGTTATTTTGGATTTATTTGGGTTGTTTTATGGTTCCTAGTATTACTAATGACTATGTGTTCACTTGTTTTGTTTACAAGCCCTAGGAAACAATGGTGATGATGATGGTTTAGGCAATGCTCATCCTCCTCCTCCTCCTCTTCCTCCTCCTCCTACAACTTAATTAGGCTATTGATGCACATGATACATTCTACTATTTGTATGTGTTATCTGTACTAGTTTTATATTATTGTATTATTAGCCTCCATGGCTTCATAGATGATGTATTATTTACTTTGAAATTATTTGACTCTAGCTACTTTTTTGAGCTACTTGGTTATATTTTAGCCTATTATGTTATATTTTAGGCTCACACTAGTTACAATTTTTTTAAGTTTTATGTTTTATGTATGTGTATATTTTTTAATGTTTTCATTCAAGGAGTGAATTTACATTGAGAATTAAAATAAAAGTAAAATTAAAACTAATTTAATAAAGAAAAAACTAAAAAAATAATGCAATAAAGTAAAATCTTTAAAACAAATTATGCAAATAAAAGTAACAAACTAGAAGTAATGAAATAATGTAAATTGGCCATGACATATGTATAAGAAAAGAAAGGACACAATAATCACGTAATTGTTTGTTGATATTTGATAGATTAGTGATGAGTAGCTTGGTACCCCTACACCCAACCATACAAATTATGAGTGTTCATGTGAAATCTAGTTGAACTCCATAGATGGACTAGTTGTGGTATTTAGATAGTGACACATTGATCATAATTCACTATCTTCCCACATAGACTAGTATTTTCTTTGTCACGTATAATTTTGTCCAGCGTGAGGTATATGATATGATCCTAAACTAGTGCTACTCCCAGAGATGATGGGAAACAATCTTGGTTAAGCTAATGGACAATGAGAAGAAAAATCTAAACTATCCTAAGTGTGATGAGCATCCATAATTAATCATTTGTGCAAATCTTGGACCTCATGTAGTACTTCTAGGATTATCAAGCACATATTACTTTAGCACTCCTAGATACGGTACTGGGTTACCAAGTAGTTACACTTACATGTTCATGATTAAGTCATACTCATTCAACATTTAACAATAGGAATAGTAAATGATGGTAAATAAATATTAATTAGGAAAATAATAAATAACAATAACAAGTAACAATAATAATTAAATAATTAAAAAATAATTTAATGTTGCAATGATGGATTAATCTCAATCTTTATTGTCAATCGTGTGCGTGTCCAAGTATGTCACACTCGAATAAAGGTTCTGTAGAATTACAATCATCACACTGTGAGCATGCAATGGGGAAAGAACTAAAATGAATTGAAAAATGACAAAAAAGACTCTACTCTAATACTTGACACCCTTCCTTTTCCTATGCATCCAAGTATCATATTGATAGGTTGACACAAGCACCACAATATTGTGTATTTGATATCATTATCCAAGTTGAAATATCATGTACTTGATATTGAGAATCTGATATCGAGGCTTGGAAAATAACAATTCATCATAACCCCATGACTGAATATTGACTTTTCGTCAAGTCAAAAAAAAATGAGAATGATTTCAATTGATTACATAGTGGATAGTAATGGGCTTATTATCTAATTAGAAATTTACTCATGCCACAGTGGGAGATTACAAAAGACAAAATTGGTTGGAACTCATGGTGTTCTTGGTGGTGGTGGCTCCTCCATGGGTCTTCTCGCTTTATCTTGTGCTCTAGAATTTGGAATTGGATGTCTCTAAAGGATCACTTGAAGCTTTTCTTCTTCGATCCAAGGGTTCTATGCCATCCATGCTAATGCTTCAATGTTTGATGGAATCAACACCTCCCATGGGCATGGTAGTTGTGGAAACATCTATTTGGCCTTGACATACAAGCACTTTTCCTTGGGGCTAGTAGTTTTAGTAATTGAACAAATTAATAATTTTAGGAATTTCTGGGAAAGTCATTAGTGTACCCTATAATTCCAACATGTCAACACATTTTCCTGATGAGATAGGGGAAGGGCAATGCAAATTTCCCCATCTTACGTTCTTCAAACTGCCTCAAAATTTCTATAAGATATAGATGGGGTAGGTTGGCATTAACCTTGACCATCAATATGGCACTTCCTCTAGCCACATATGTGGAAATTCTATTTAAGAATTTTGTTGGAAAAATGTGATATGTGCCAATTTTGATGTAGATTCTCTCTTCAAGTCTAATCTCTCCATATGCTTTATCTTCCTTGCTATACACCCTTTTCAACCATAACTTTTGTGCATTAGCATTAGAATGAGTGGAAAAGTGAGCAACCTTTGGCCCTGTATTTGGAAGATTTAAAACTTTTGAGATGACTTTGGTAGAGAAGTCGACAGAAATCCCATTGATGTCAATGGTGGTGCCTTCTTCTTTATTGTGCCAAAATTGGTACATCTCTCCTGGGTACCAATGACCACTTTTAGAGAGAATAGGCCAAAGTCGAGACCCTTTAAGTTATTATATAGCTACCTCAGGAGAAAATTTAGTGAAAGGTCCAAAATTAAGTTCCACAATCATATTTGTTAACATGGACCTTTCATGAATTGCCTAAACACATTCTGAAGAAAATGTGAGATGTTGTCCCTATTTAGGTACCTTGCTGTCTCCACCCTCAGCATGTCCTGATTTCATAGTTATAGGAGGTTTTTGATTGATGCTAAATGATTTCGCCTCCTAATCTATATGCTCTTTATGAGGCACATGGCCTCTGCCTCTCCTTGGCCATTTGGATGCACCCTGAGAGGATCCTCCTTGTTGTCCTCTTTTAGAGGCCATTTGCAATCACATGAGATCGACTATTAGTAAGGTTATTTATAAAATTTGATTTATACCTTGCTTCTTGCCTTTAATAAATTAATTTCTTATCTAGTGTGATTCAAAGTTAGACAATTTTATAAAAATTCCCCCTAAAAATTTTGATATTGGACCCAATTTAATTAAGTGACTCCAAAAAATAATTTTCATGGTATGGGTGAAGAGATAAAATTAATTTTGCAAACATTTTTAGTATTTTTAAGGTCATTTACCCTTTATGATATCCTTTGAGCAATGATGAATTCTAAAAAACCTATGTTAAACTTGGAGTGTACTCTTCCCCCATGAGTAAGTTAAATACTCTGGGTTTAGACAAGTTTAATTGGAATGAAAATTGGAGTGTTAATGAGCAAGATATGGAAGTTCAAATGATAGGTGCTTAGAGCATAAAAATTTGTGTAAGAAAATTTCAACAACTCCCCTTTCATGAATAGTGGAAAATGACATTGACGTGTGTGGTAGGGTCCCTATATATAGTTCTTATAGACACAATATTCTGTACGTGATAGTGTGAACCTGATATTGTGTTAGACCTGATATCTGGTACCCGATATCATGGCCCTTCTAAATTAAGGTACTTGGAAGAATTGAAATATTTTTGAATTTCCAAGGCCAAAATGAATGATTTAAGGTTAATTTTAAAGATCTAGGATAATGTCAAAGAGACCTAAAGGCACCAAAAGTGTAATAAAGTGGAAATTTTTAATGAAGTTCATGAATGGAGGGAGCAAAAAGGAGATGTAGTGGTACATAAAAAAAATTTAAATTAAAATTATGATAAAGGAAAGAATATATTTGACAATGAAGTACTCAAAGGATATAAAATGATGTGGTGATGTGCAACAAGTGCAAATTATAAAAGTCATGCAAGTGGATCCTCCCCAAAGTGGATTCCAACCTATAATGCCCTTACATAAGCAGACCTTAAAATATTTGTAGGAACTAAAAAGGGATAAATGTAATCCATACAAATGCAAAAAAACAAAAATATGTAAATACCACCATGATGAGGTATGAATTCTATGCTACACAAGATACAAGTCACAAATACATGGATACTGAGATGAGGCAAATCATAGAAAGGATTGCAGAGATCAAGACATGAGGTAACTGAACCTAGGTACAATGAATCCCTAAGTGTGTGGCATTATTAATGTATCATTATACCTTCACTAAAAAATCAAAACCTAGTCCATAACTCTAATCAATGACATCACATTGTTTCATCCAATGATGGACAATCATAGGAGAACCATGATAGCAAGGTGTATAGTCACTTGGCATTTTATCAAAGGGAGGAGTATTTTGGAATTTCTTGGTGGCATGTTTTTTTTATTTTTTCATTTCTTTAATGCTTTCTTTTCTTTTCCTTTTCTTTTCTTTTCTTTTCTTCTTTTAGCTACTTAGGTGCTTTGTCCTTTCCAATAGTGAACTAGAGAAGCCACCAACCTTCAGGCATGGATGCATGTCTTTCTAGTGGAACCCATAGAACAACATTAAGTTTCTCTATTGAGTGCCTTTATTACTCTTACTCTCATTTTTCATTAGGTCTACAAGGAACTTAGTACAACCAGGTTGCATGATAGCACCTACAGATGTTACCAAGGGAATCCACAAGTCCCCTTGATGTCACACCCTAGCCATTTCCTCTTAGTCCATCATTTTTTGCTCTAGGAATCATAAGTACAAAGTTACTTTTAAGTTGTGATGATGACAAGAATAGAGGATATCCCCCATAACTAATCCTTTGAGTATGGCTAGAATTAATAAATGGAAAATTTGGATCCAAGCATCCTAGAAATATTAGAGTCTAGTCATATCCAAACCATTGGGTGTCCTTTGATGTGGTGGTTGGAATGTATCCAAATTGGGGTTCACACATTTGATTAAAGTAAACATAGTGGGGTAGATTATAAGATGTGTCCATGTGATAAGGAGCTAACCCACTATGGCACCCATTACTAGAATATGGTATCCAAGGATCGATATGCCTCCCTACATGGCTATATTCATTGGGCTGCATGGTTTTTGGAGTGTTAATTGATGGCTTTGATAAGGTAATAGGAGTTATTGCATTTGAGGAGGAAGGTGAATCACAATGCTAGGATTGTGCTAAGTTGGAGGATGAAGTGGTTTCAGAATTGTGCTACCTCTATCTACAATCATGCTGAAAGAGAGGATGCTTCTGACATTGTGGAGGATTCCCACTATTGTTGATAGTACCAGAACAAGTAAAATTTGTGGGTTGATGGTGTAGTGCAAACTCTTCTAGCACAACTAGTGGCAATGTAGAAGGAGGTGAAGGATGAGAACATTGAGGGTGAGAAGAAGTGTAAGGCACATAAGGTGGTGATCTTGTTGGAGAGGACATGGGTGGATAGTACTCAGGTGAGTGATAACAATGAGGTGAACTAGAGGATGTTGATCTAGTTGGAGAAATAGGATGTTGAAAATAATAAACATTTGGTGTTGGGACATATGAAGGGTGCGGTCATTTTGGCAGTGGCCTCCCCCATGACTAGGGTTTTCACCACTGTGGTTGAATATGGTATTTCTATGTGAAGTCTAGATGTGACATTACTATCCAATGCTAAGGTAAATATGACAAGACTGGACATTAGCCTTTATGGTGATCATACAAGAAAACATTACATTGATATGTATGATTGGCAGTTGAGCTCCTATTCTTATTATCTTCACCCCTTCATCCTAATTTTTGTGTGGTGTCCTATTATGTTTCTTGATTTGGCATAGTTCCACATTTAATAATGTTGTCATATTCTCTACATTTTTCATGTATTCATTCTGTCATCTTATTGATCTTTACCTCAATTTCATCTAGTAGTTGTAGTATTGGAAAATATGATTCCATCTCCGTGAGGTGAGTTGATTTCTCCGCTTCATGGAGCATTGTTGTTTTGCTATTTTTCTCCTCTTGAGATCTTTCAACATTCTCCCATCTAGCTATTTCTCCTTCTTCTTTTGCTACCTACTTAATAAGCTCTTGGAATTGGTAGGCTTGTAGCTTGTATAGTTGACTTTGGGCATACATCCCTAGGGTCTCCCTTGTTTTATTTTAGATCCCATCCATGATGTGATACATTAGCCTTTCCTTGGAGAACCCAGGCCTAGGCATTCATTTAAGAAAGAGTAATATCTTTCTAAGGCCATGTACAAGGGTTTATGTTTTGCTTGTTTCCACTCTTGGATTTGTCTCTTCAAGGCTGACACTCTTGCATAGGTTTGATATCTTTCAGTAAAGAGTTCTACCATTGTCAGCCAACTACAAATTTGATTTTAGCTTTAAAGGCCTATACCATATTTTTTCCTATCTAACGAGTGGGATAGAAAAGAGCTTAAGTCTTTGCCATCCATTATCAATATTTTTCCATACACAGGAATCATGGAAGGCTTGTAAATGATGTTGCAGATCTAAATCATAGCCTCCTAAAAATTTGGAAAAGTTTTTTAAATCAAGCCTAGGTAGATGACTTTCTTTGTGATTCCTGCGGGATATTTGAATAGCCTCTTGTATATGCATTAGGATCTTAGTGGCTAGTAAGGGTTCATTGTCACTAGGTAGGTTATGAATTTGTGAGTTGGAATAATTTTGTCTTAATTTATGTACATAGGAGACCCTTGCATAAGATTGAGTATTCCAAACATCATCTTCATCATAAATTTCATTGGTTCTCCAATGAATTGCCTCACTAGTTGTTGCGTTATGATAGTCTATGAGAGAGACATTATTGTGAATCATTTGTGACTTAATTAAGATTAATTTATCTTTTTAAAAGATATATTGTTAATACTTTGTTATAGTGATCTTGTATGATATAACTAGTTTAAATAACTAGCACCATCCCCGACAATGGTGCCAATGATGAGAGGCTAGGTACCCCTATGCCCAACCATAGGAATTACAATCGTCCACATGCAATCTAATCAAACTACAAAGATGGACTATTTGTGGTATCTAGATAGTTACATGTTGATCTTAGTTCATTGTCTTTCCACCTAGACTAGTATTTGCTTTGTCATGTGTGATTTAGTCTAGAGTGAGGTATATGATATGATCCTAAACTAGTGCTACTCCTAGAGATGATGGGAAACAATCTTGATCAAGCTAATGGATGATGATAAGAAAAGTCTAAAATATTCTAAGTGCGATGAGAATTTTTCCTTAATCATCCATGTGCATCTTGGACCTTGTGTGCTACTTCTAGAATTACCAAGCACATATTACTTGAGCACTCCTAGATACACTACTAGGTTACCAAGTAGTTGCACTTAAATGTTCATGATTAATTTTTACTTATTTTTTATTTAATAACAAGAATAGTAAATTATGGTAAAGAAATATTAATTAAGAAAATAATAAATAAAAATAACAATTAAACAATTAAAAGCTAAGTGAATGTTGTAATGATGAAGTATTCTTGATCTTTATTACGGATCATGTGTGTGTCCATGTATGCCACACTCGAATAAAGGTTCTGTACAATTACAATCATTACACTATGGGCATGCATTGGTGAAATAACTAAAATGAATTGAAAACTAACAAAAAATGCTCTACTCTAACATTTAACAACCTTCCTTTTCCTTTTCACCCAAGTATCATATTTATAGGATGACACAAGAACCACGATATCGTGTAGTTGAGATCATTATCCAGGCTACGATATCACATACCCAATATTGAGGATCCAATATCAGGGCCTATAAAATCATAATTCATCAATTAGGAAACTCATAGTCCTTTTGTGCATAATTTTATATTCTCCATCTCCTTCACTCATAATGCTAAATAGAAGTTCATCCCATGTCTCATTTAAGGTTTTACTATTAATAGTTTCAGCATGATTGGGCTTATTTTTAACATTGTTTTCATTGTTGGCAACAAGAGTTTCCTCTTGAAACTCTACTTTGAATCCTTGCTCAATGTCAATGTTAATTGATAAGGAAAACAAATAATCCTTATGCATTAGGATTTTTCCATCCTTATAGGGTAAGTATATTTTGTGGTGGATGGGTGAAGAAATTATTCACAATTTTTCTAATCATGGTCATCCTAGAATTAAGTTGAATTTAGGTATTTCTTCAACTACTATGATGTTGGAAAAAGTTAAAAACTATTCCCCAGCTAAAACTTCTAATGAGATTAGGCCTCTCACTACTACTCGTGATCCATTGAAGAATTTCAATGTGGAAGTAGTGGTTTCCTAAATGTTTTTAACTAGTCCTAAATGTTTGACAATAGATAATGGAATTACATTTTTTGATGCTCTATCATAAACATAAACATGTTGAACTTTGTATTAATCAACATGTATGATGATAAAAAGTGGGACATGAAGCACTTCAATGCTTTGTGAACTAGTTTTAACTTCAATATCATGAAACATTTGTGTGGTTTTTTTCTAATCCTCTTTAAGTAGAGGTGGAATGATGATGGAGTTGATGAATTCCTCACTAGTAAGGATGTTTTCACTCATAAGGATGGATGTCAACATTTTAACTAATACTTTTTAGTGAGTAGGGGAAGTCATGACCAGGTCATAAAGGCTTAATAAAATATTGTTTTGGTTTTAATGAAATTTTAAGTTGTTTCATGGTTGTGAGGAAGTATTTCTCATTGGCATGTAGTTTTTAGCTTTGGTGTCCTTGACCTCCTCAAATTTTTTCTAAGATTTTTACTTCAGGTTTTAACATATGTTTTTTGGAGCCCTTGGTCTTATCTAGTTTATGAATTTATTTGGATTGACTAGTTGATGCAATTTGAGTTATATAATTCATAGGTATAGATGAAATCAGGTTAGGGTTTAGTGGGAAAACCTTCTTCTAATCCATTTTTTTGATTATTCTCATTAGATTTAGGTTAGTAGTAGATAATTTTCATTACTTTGACGGTGATTTCTTAGCAGCTAATGGGTATGAAGTTTATGGATTGACAACAACAAATGAACATTGTTCATTTTTTTTGGTCTTATTAGTATAGAGTGGAGGAATCTTGGTGATAAATGATTCTCTTGGAACTATAGGTGGTAACACTTTTATAACACATGATGCTCTTGTACTTGAAGAATTTGATGTTTGATTATCACAATAAGGTACCTTAACCATGAATGGATCCTTAGAAGGTTAAGACTTTTTAGGGATGTTTAACATGGCCATTATGTAGTAGTCATTACTTGTATTAAGGAGGTCTTTGTACACATGCATTGACTATTTTTGGAAACTTACAATATTGGATGCATCTAGGACTAATCCCCACTATCTATCATCTTTCAAAGCTAATTATAGGTTAGTATCATGGTTAGGAAGTTGGTTATAGTCGTGAAACATATATAGACAAAATTATTTTGGCATCTATGTATCATCTTTGGTTGCTACCATTAGGTTTCTAGTTATTTCACAAAGAAGATCATGTCCTTTATTAGCATTCTCTTATAGCTTTTTATGTTGAATGCAGCTATTTTAAGTAACCAATCAAGAATCTTAGAATGTTTCATAGGAAATTTAGTATACCTAGATATGTTTCTATGCTTAAAATTTAGTTTCGTTTGGCTAGATGCATTGGAATTACCCAAAGTTGATGATTAAGATGAAACATGAGGGCTATTAAGCTATGATGTCTTTTTCCCCTCTATCAAATTTGCATCCTTTGATATAGTGGTTATAATTATGTGTGCCTATTTACCTTTATCCCTATTTCTCTTTATATACTAGCTTTTATAGGAAACATAGGTTGGATCATTGTTGGCTTCAGTGGCTTCCTTAATGTTCTTGATTTGGAAAAAGGCTTGACTAAGTGATCAAGGGTTTAGGCAATAGCGTTTTGACTTCATGAAGTCATTGACTACCCCCTTGAAGATGGATAAAAGGTTTTAAAGATGGGTTTTGGAATCTCATTGAGTATTACATTCCATCTCTAAATAAACTTTTGGTTTGAGAGGCCCTTGTGTTACATTCATAAGTTTATCTAAAATTCTATTAGGCTTCAAGATATACTTATATTGGTTTATAAATTAAGTGATCAACTCATCATGTGAGGATATGAAAACTCTAAGTATAGTTTGATACTAGTCTAAAGCTTTTCCTAATAAGGACATAAGAAATATTCACAACATTCTATGGTGTGATGCTTGTAACAAGAGACATTCCAAATAGAAGATAATGATGTGAACATTTGGATCTCCTTTATATTATATGTGGTAAAGTGGGGGATAGGGATGCCTACATCTAATCTTATTTGTGGCATAGCATGGTTTATGGGATCATCTTGGTAAAAGTTCATGACTTTTATGGTTTGCATAATGCTTTCTTTCAGCTTTCATAGCTCATAAGTAAGGTCTCAAATCATTTGAAAATATTGATCTAGGTTGTGCTATTCTAGAGGATTGCATTAGTGCATAAAAAATTTGTGTTTGTGTAATAGATATTGGTATTTATTGAAGAGGTCATGTGGTTACCGTTGTAGGAGGATCAAAATTCAAAAACAATTTTTACCCAAGGAATTGAGGAATGAAGAAACACTAGGAATAAAAGGGTTATGGAAAACATGCAGGACTTGAGGTCCTAAAGAGAAGCCTACTAAGATGAGAAATAGTGTTTTCTAGAAGAAACCATTGGTGGAGGATATGATACCATGGTAAAAGGTGTTGATGTGAAGAGAAAAATAATGGAGTAGGTTGGGAGACTTGGATCAAAGAGGTTGTAGGGAGTATTTGATTCACTACAGAAATGAAATGTAATGGGTTGGTCATTAATGAGTTTTGGATTGATCACTATAATGGATAAAAACTAAAAATTTAGTGGATTTAAGATCAGTGTAATCCAAGATTCATACTGGCAATGTAGGCATAGTAAATACACTAGGATCGAAAATATTCAAAATAAACAACTATAGTCAAATATACTATAACAATTGTAAAATGGTAGAATTTGGAAAAAAATGGTTGTATTTTTGGATGTGATGAAGAAAATAGGGGAAGGTCCTTCTTCTAGCACTAGAAAATTGTAAGAATGGAAAAATTCAAGTGTTGGAAATTAAGAGTTCCCATGCAAAATAGTTTAAAATCAAGATCCCTTAGCTTAAAGGATTTGAGATAGTTTAAATGGTCTTATCAATCATCTAAGAACTTAATGATCTATTACCAAGTTTGAGCAAATAATGTAAATAGAGAAATGAATGAGTAATATATTCATTGCTAATTCCATGAATGAACCAAGTTTTAATAGAAAAAAATAAAACATGAGATGAGAAAAACACTATAAATTTGTATTAAGTCTATAAAATATGAGTTCAAAATATAAAAATCTAGAAGCCTTTGTGGCTTTTAAAGTGTGGAACTACAAGGATTTCACAAATCCCTTTGAAATCACTCTTGGAAGATTTAGTGCATGGTTGGATGGGTTGTATTTTGCCACCATCCCAAATGCATTTGGCTTGTTGGATCTGCATCAAACTGAAAAACATCAACATGTTTCTACTACTCTTAATGGTTTCTTCTAGAAATGGTTGCATGCTCTCAAATCTCTGGTTGCTCCAAGGGTCTCAAAATTTTGAAGAATTAAAATATCTAAAAGTACCCAAAAGAAATGTTGGTTTCTTCTTACATAGGTTGTGGCTTGCCATTTTCACATTGACTCTATTCTAGCAAGTTCCTCAACATTCTACATAGCATTTTTTTATAATTTACATTGGCAAAGAAATGTAGCATTTTTCTATTTAGGCTAGAAAGAAGATGCAATATTTTTATATAATTTATGCTAGAAGTACCAACATTTTTCACAACATGAGCTCAATTTATGTTGATCTAGGATAATCCATAGCATTTATCATCCTTTGTGCTATGAATTACCATTGACATAATGAGAAGGATTTGAGATTTTAATGAAATAAGGTTATAAGATAGATTTTTTAAAGGGAAATCAAGGTATTTCTTCTGCTCTAGAATTTGATCAACATTACGTTTGAAACTTACATAGAAGGGACTTAATGTTTCCGTTTGGCCACTAGGATTTCCTATTTATAGTTGAATTTTTATTTAAGGTGTTTCAATAAGTATCATAATAATCATTTTCCTTTTATGGTAACAAATTAATCACTTAATAAATGTAAGTATTTTTTTAAAGAAAAAGAAAACTGTTAACAAATGGTAAATGAAGTATCTATCTTAGATGTTTGTCTTGATGAATGAATAAATGCTAGGTTAACCTTCCTATGTTTACACTCTATAGGTTACATTTTAAGTAAAAGATTAACCTAGCATTCCATACAATTTATTTTTATGAAGTATCTATAGATGGAATGCTAGGTTAATCTTCCTAAGTTTTTTCTAGCAACCCTAAGGAAAAAATGGCCAAGGAGATATTTAGGGTTAATTTTCGCCATGTGGAGAGTGGCTAGGAAAATTCATGTTGTCCATCTGGCACAATATTTCAATCACTCTATCCTTTATAAATAAAGAAAGACCATGGATAGTACAAGTGGGATGGTTATTCTAGCACTCATGGCTATTAGGTAGGGGTGTTCTATCATGACAGCATTAGGAGAGGAGACTATTCAAGGTGGGAATGATTCCACAGAGTCAAAGCCTATCTAGACTATGAGAGACTAGGGGGAGTTGAAGGTGCAACTATGTTTGGCTTGTGAAAAGGTAGCTACAATGGATAGGGCCAAGGAGAATTATGTGTGGGAGGCCAAATCAACTTTGCATGAGGAGTTCTGTTAGTGCCATCTTCATGAGATGGATCTGTGGCACAGGGATGACCTGGAGATTGTTTCTTAGCAACGACTTGCCAAGGATTCCATGACATTGGTTTGTCATAAAGAGTAACTTAGGAGGAACATCTAGAAGGAGCTACAGAGGGAGATGCTCCAAGAAAAGGTTCTAGAGAGGGAGGTCAACAAACACTAGGCTTAAGTCTTAAGAAGATATCGAATGATAGAAAAAACTAACATTGGCTTATAGGATTAATACTGTGGCTTGGATATATGTGGGGAAATACCCATATATGGGAATGTAAATCAATTGGGAGGTTTCTTGGCATGAGCTTCAATGCCATATCAAGCTTTCCTCAATAAAACTACATCCTGATCAAGTTTGGTCAACCATATCCTAGGATAGGAAGGTGGAGGTGTTTAAGATTTTCTAAGATGGGATAGCTTTTATAGACACTGANGTTAATTATTTCATTTATATTATGGGAATATTGCATCTTGGAAGCCTGGATGTCTCCTTGGAGNCTATGACAAAATGTACAAAACATACATGTAATGAAAGACTTACTCCAAGGAGACATCCAGGCTTCCAAGATGCAATATTCCCATAATATAAATGAAATAATTAACTATGCATCTAAATTATATTTTAAATTTCATATAAGAACTAGCTCACATCATACAATGAATAGAGTTATAATAGTTAGGATCTTTTTTTCACAGAAGAATTAGCCAATGTTTGCCTCCATTTTTAGGCATTCAAGCAAATGAAGTCTGAAAGTAAGGCCTAAGTTTTTATCAATAAAATATATGTTTAAGGAAGATGGAGAGGCTAAAACTAAATTTGAAATTATAATCAATACATTTCATGGGAGTTTTGATTTAACAAGGTTTTATTTTGTTTTGTTCTTTTTTCTCAATCTAAGGTATCTTTCAAGCTCTGCAATATCAGTAATTAAGAGATAGGATCTTAGGAAATATATTATCAACTATAAAAATAATAATGTTGATGATAGTAAAAATCCCCTTTTTAATGTGAAAAAATATAGTAGATACTCTCTAAATTCCTTTAAACAATAAGAGAATTGGAGGAAGATTCTATGTGTGATGGTTGATATTTTAATTTTTACCATTAACTAAGAAATCAGAAAATAGTAAATGCTAGATAATAATAGAAAAGTATTGGTCCTAATATGTGGGTAGTGTAGTTATTCCAAACCTTCATTAATGTTATGGGAAAAAAATATTTTACATGCTTTCAATGTGATGCTATTTTGGGGGCAAGTTCAGAGAGAAATCAACTACTCTCAGCTGGTGCTTATACCAAAAATGAATAATCCCTCAATATCTATACATTTCTAGCATGTTAGGGTATGTAACACTCTACTTCAATTGTTCACAAAGCTGTTGGTGGCTTGGATGGTTCCTCCAATGCATTAGCTAGTTGGAGAACAATAGGCAAGTTTTGTGAATGCATATATCTATAGGACTAGACTATCCTAGTTCAAGAGCTTATACACTCGCTACTCATGGCCAAATTTCAATGTATGTGTTTGAAACAAGATATCACTAAAGCTTATGACATGGTTTTCTAGAGTGCTCTATAGAAAATCATTTTGTGGAAATTTTTTCATCTACATATTGTGAATTTATGCCTACATATTCAACAACTGAGAGCCTTTTCTCTAGATCAAGAGGGGAGGCTTTTGGGTTTTTCCTTCTTGGGAAAGGGGTTGTAATAGTGGGATCCTACTTGTTCATTTTTGTTATGGATGTGATGTGTACATGTTGTCTGATAGAAGGGATTAGAGGCTTGGAGGTTGGGGGTCTAAGTTTCCTAGTGGAACATTACACTAATTATACCATTATTTTCTCTAGAGTTGTTGTTTCTTAGGTATGGATAATTAATCAGGCTTTTCAAAGAATGACCAAGGAAGTGGGGCTAGAGATTAACTAGGGTAAATCAATGATACATCTACTCAATGTAGAGTCAACTATTAAGGGGAGGATTGTGTAGTTGTTAGAGGTGCTATCGAGCTATAAGGAAGATACCTACCTTGGGCTTTCCTTATATGATTGGCATAGGGGGCAAACTTGGGATTACCTTATTTGAAGGATGCAAGAGAGGGTTAGTAATTAGACTACTCAATTCCTTTCTCATGTAGGGTATTTTCTTTTTTCTTCATTGGTTCTTTCAGCTATGGTTGAGTTTATGGTGCTAGCCACCTCTCCTCTAGAAGATGTTACACATGAAAATCAATCAATCGGTTTGGGCTTTTAATGGTTGGGGGTAAAGGGGATGGTTAGCCACATCTTATTACATGAGACATTGTCACTAGATCGAAGTATGCAAGGGGACATAGGATACCTTTTTTCATGGAAGTGATTGCCATGGGGCTTTGGGGATTGTTTAGACATCTATGTGACTAAGGCCAATATCTAGCCTAATGAATGCACATCATACAACATAAATACTAATAATGGGAGGCATCCCATCATGATTTAAATGTTTGGTATGTGTCAATTTTTCACGTGTAGAGGATGTTGCCATTGGGAGTCCTTAATGTGCATCCTAGGTAAATTATTAGACATAAATATCCCATATTCATGGTGTTTTTGTAATTATGGTGGGGAAAGCTTCCCAGAAAATTAAAATTTTCATATGTTTAGTTGGCCATGCTACCATTTCCATGTCACATATTTTGTAGAGTTGCAGGATGAGGGTGGATGCCACATGTTCCATGTGCATGTTAGGGGAGGAGAGGGTGGCACATTTCATCTAAGAGTGTACTTATTCGATGAGGGTGTGGTGGGTGACACAAATTCTATAGTAGATTATGTTAGATGGAGACTCATGTGCAATGACCATCCTATGGTAATTGTAGAAAATGCAGAATTACCTAATTTTTAGAGGTATTGCTCCATCAAATCCAACATAAATTATGGCTAAATGTATTCAACTTTAGAGGGACATGCATAGTGCAATGGAAGTAACTTCGACATATGACCCATGTTGTGCTAAGTATAGGGATAATCCTATGTTTTGGAATTTTGTGGCCACATTATCTATGTGGAGGTACTGGAGTTGCGCTATGGGGACCTTACCCTTGACGAAGGGCTATTCTTCATAACTAGCTGAAGGATTTCATGTTTTTTTTAGGGGTGAAGATTGACATCACTAAGGTGGTCATCACTCGATACTTGTAGGTGCTAGTTGAAGGGGAGGAGATTCATTTTTGGGGGAGAGGGTTGCAAGACATTTGGGATTTTTTCCCAAGGCCCATTCCTAAGAAAAGTAGTGGCTAGGTGCCCAAGTTTACATTGGATCCCCTCTATCAGGATGCGGGAACTCTAGTGCACCACTTTTTTATTCATTCTAGCAATGGATTGAATCTACTTAGTGTGCATTTTAGCTTCATGTGCTACTTTTGGAGGGGGTATATGTTGAATTTTCCTTGGTACTTTACACTAGTTTAGCATTGAAGGCATAGGGATACACATTCGAGGCTCATTTTGGTCCTTTGGTGGGGATGGGATCATCACTGAGAGGTCCCCCTATGACACCTAGGGCTACTAATTTTATGGCTATGTATGGTTGACATAGGAGATGGTATGGCTTGCCCTAAGTGATGGTCATTTCTATGGATTTGAGTGGGTTGGAGGAGAAAGTTTTGAGCATAATTCCAAATTGGAGGGTCTTAGGGGTGACCAAGTGGGAGTCATCACAATAATACCAAGCAACCCCTATGTTGGCTATGTTGGAAAGAGGGCTAGAGCTAGGGGGTAGAGTTTGTGAGGTCTCAGAGTTCTCAAGAGAAGTAGCTGGACTGAAGATAGTGGAGGACATCTATGTAGAGGAGCATGCTTTTTGGGAGGCATGGATGAGGGAGTAGCAGGAGGAGTTTTAGCAAAGCCTAAAAAATCTAATGTAAAATCATGAGAAGGTAGTCAAGGTGGAGAGGATCTACCATAATCTAGTGAAGCTAGTGACCCTTCATGCTGTAGAAGACAATTTTAGGCAAAATCTCTAGGACAATCTACAAGAGGAGGCCCAAATCTAAGAAGAGAGGGAGAGGGAAGAATCGAAGTGTAGGGAGGATGAGGCATGGGAGGAGATGCTAATACAATAGTAGATCGATTAAAATCATGAAATCAATTCTCATTTATAGCTTTGAGAGGGGAACTACCCATATGTCATCATGAACCTTGGGCACAATGCATCCTAGGGAGCATTGAGAAGGCACATCTAGTGCTAGGGTAAGGTGCTTCACTTGGATGGGGAGGGAAACACTATGGAAGATGCAAGAAAAATCGCTACTTTCAAAGTGTTCTATGAAGCAGTGGCTTTCATTAGCACTAAGTGCCACAAAGTGGTGCTAGATGTAGTTCATAGCTAGGAACATAGCTACTATCACTATACAAGACTACCATTCCATATTTAGTTTTTGCTCTAGGGTGGGGTTGGTTTGGCAGTTGGTTACTACTTTTTTTATATTTTGGTTATTTTATGCTATTTTCTAAATTTCTACAATTTATGGATTAGTGAGTTGGAGGTACTGAGGAGTGGACCTATCATCCAATTTTGAAATGTATCTAAACTAGGCCCCCCTTGATTGCAAAAGTGGTTGGATTTTGAGAGTTGAGGAGAGGCTTCTCTCCTCATTTTTTGGGGTACCTCACTATTATACATATTTCTTTTTGATTAATTTATACCCAAATTTCTTCCAAAAAAATAAAAAATTAAGAAAAACTATCTCTATACTATGGCTAAGTATTATTAAACAATCAAATTTCTAATTTTATGAAGCAAAAAATAAACAAAATCCCATATTCTCATGTGCAATATGCAAAGGAGAAACAACAATAAAATATAATATGTTCTAAGTTTGAATACCATTATATACTAACATGGTTACAAACTTTGACATCTTCATTAATACATTTTTGAGCCTCTCTTGTTTTCACATTGAGAGAAGTTTAGGTTTGAACAAAGGACCATTTAACAATAATTCGAAACCCTAGAACTCTCTTAAAAACCCCTCAAAATTGATCCAAAAAAGAACAGAAAAAAAACATGCACTTAACAAAAAACATACCTAAAATCCTCAATATGCATACATTATTTTTAATTTTTAAATGAGTACTTAATGGACCATTTGGCCATCTAGTTGTAATACACCAAGTCTCTTTGACCCTACAATATCTTCTAGTCCACATAAGAAAAACACCAAGGTTGGATAAAATGGTGAGGACTAATGCCATCAAGCACCTCTAAGAACTAAGCCCTTGTAGCCCACATAATTGATCACTAACCTTGGATAAAGAGATGGAGGTTATTTTATTTTTAAACAAATTATCATAAAAACATGAAATACAAAATGCACATGACACAAAGAAAATGCCAAATCATAAGCCCAAAATATGCATACCAAAATTTAGATCCAAGACATATGAGAAACTCCATACATGACTCACAACTCAAAAAAAATCCCACATGCCCTCATGAAATAATTCTCACTTGTCCAAGCCAATACAACTTCAAACACATACTAAAAATTTCATACAATAAGGATTTGAAATAGATACCTTTCAAGTTAAACTCAATAAATTTGGAAGGGAGAAGACACCTCAAGTTTGGATTGTTGTTTAATTAGTAGCCTCAAGAAATCAGCTTCAAACTACAAGTGCAAGATTCTACTAAAATTCTTCCACAAAATCAGACAAAATAATCCCTTGAATAAGCCAAATAATTTACAAAAAATCAGCCATAGAAGCCTCCAATAGCATTAGCAAAATCTAGCTTCCAAGAGCCCACAAGAATACTCAAGATAGCCTAAAATATGGTTGAAAAAAATCAAGAAATAGCCACTTTCCCTCTCCTCCCCTAAACTTCTCACCCCTCGAACTTTCATAGTCTACCCTTGGCAAAAGTTAAGATTATTGAAAACATCCCCTCTATTTATAGGATGGAAAAGATCCTAAGGCTTGGTAAAGACTGATGCATAAACATTTACACAATAGGCAAAGATTAGATAACTCATTATTTAAAAATCCTTTTTTACTCATGGCATCATTGCTACTTGACTTGGACAAGTAAGCTCTCATGAAAGAGTGGACATGTGAGATTGACAATGCTTGAGAGAGTCACATGGTCCCTATTAAATGAGTCATTTTTCCCTTTTCCAAGCATTAATATGAGGGAGAAAATTTTCATATAAATCAAATATATGTCATCATCATAAGCATGTCATAGAGCATACATCACCATCACACATTGACTTTTCTTATGCCCCTACCTTTTTGTCTTTTTTTAAGTAATTTTTAATTTATAAGATATAATGGTTTGTAATTTGTTTTTGGCATTTTTACTATTTTTCACATTTTAGCTCCACCAATTCTAGTCCCAAGATCAAATACAAAAGGAGGAGGGTTAGCATCAGGTTTGTAGTTGGCTTTAAAATATTGACAAATCTCATGGAGGAATTCTTTTTTACATTTTGTAGATGCTAGGACATTTACTTGATGCAATGCATACTAGAAGCATGAAATATAATCTTTTCCCAAGATTCTATTTCCAAATGATTGATATTGTAGAGCATGAAAGATGCCATAGGTTGAAAGGAAAACAAAGAACATCAAAAGAAAAGAAAATACAACCCTGTTAAATCCCAATTCCGATGAGTTATTAGGATTATAATCTTAGATTTATTATCAAACCCTCAATCTTCCCTAAATAAAAATTTGATTGTTAAAAATTTAGGACCTACTTTTATACATTGTTTTTCAAATTTTGGATGTCTAAAAAGAGATGAAAACATTGGCTAATTATCCTATGAAAAACATACCCTAACTACTATAACTCTCTCCATTTTATGATGTGAGCTAGTTTTTAATTAACATTTAAAATATACTTGAGATGCATAGTTACTTCTATCATTTATATGATGGGAACATTACATCTTGAAATGTTGGAGGTCTCATTTGAGTAAGTCTTTCATTAGATAAATGTTTGTACATTTTGTGATAGTTAGATTTTCTTTTCATGCAAACTAAATATTGTTTATTTATGTTTTCTACAATGTGCTAATCCCATTTATTTATTAGGAATAATATTGTTTTATTTATCTAAAAGGAAAGAAATAAAATATGTGTGATCATGTATGTTTATTTTCGTTTCACAAAATTAACCCACATGAATTATAATTAGAAGCCTTTTGGGCCCTAGGAGAGACAATTCACCTAAGCTCACAGTTAGTAATTAGGTGGATGATGCATTTGATTGGTGTGCATTCTATGAAACATGTAGCATTTTTAGGGATTATTAACTAATCATTTTGATAATAATATATACTAATCCCCATACCTTGAATGGATGGGTTGCATTAATTATTTAATTTGCATACACCCATCCTAGATGTGGACATAAGCACCACTATCTAATCCTACTCATACATATGCTTACCTTGGCATAATATCTTGAGCCATTGGACCTAAGGGGGTTGAGATGCACAATAACTGAAGTTTTTCAATGATGAAAGTACCATTTGTATGTGTGTACTCACCTCAAATATGATCCTCGACCAACTATCTTGAAGGTATATTGAGGTGTAGTCCAAAAATGATGGTTGATCCAAGCCTTGTTTTTGTAGTTTATAACTTGAAGATAACCCAACTCATGACTAGATGATGACCAAATTCTTCAAGTTAGATAGCTATCAATGTGAGAATACAGTGCCACATTGCATAGGAAAAATTGTTAAAGCCTATATAGTTTTTA
>MNCI01032333.1:9790-31751 GCA_015680685.1 Gnetum montanum | reverse complement strand
TCTTCTATGATTCTTGAACTGGATCATCAAGCATGGGTAGCATGTTGTTTTAGTTCCATAACTAGTGCTTATAGCCCATTATTTTGTCCAAGGGTGTGCTTTGAATTACCATTATTTTTTTAAATTTTTATGTTTTTATGGATTTTTGGATGGGAACCACACCATGTAAAATTTTATTAACTTCCTCTTATTGGTTGACATGAAATAGTAAGAAATCCATAAAAAATACTCATGCACTCAAGTGAATAGAAAGGTACAAAGAGCACCAAGTTCCCTTGAAGTCACATCCTTATCAACCCATTTTATCTTTCCCAAGTTTGGAAATTACCAAGATTGCAAGTTCATTAAGGTTTTATTAATGAAAGGGACCTCATATTTTCAAAGCCACAAACACAATAAATTGTTGTGAATAGGTGGATGACATGGACTCATTGCCTATTCCATGAAGAAAAAACTTTGTCTTAGTTATCAATATTAAAATTCAAAAATAGGAACTAGACATTAGTAATGAAAAACATTAAGTAAAAACCACCATTAGCAAATAGCTACAACATCATTATGTCTTTTTGGGAATAAAGAAATTTATTAGAAAAGAATAAGAAAAACACATCAAAATAAAGTAAAATATAAAAGAAGTATTAAAATATTCAAGAGAGTTAAAATGTACTAATGATGTTGTTAAACAAAAAATGGTAAAAATCAACAAAGTGTAAAACAAAAAGGTTTAAAATCAACAAGGTGTAAAAAAAAGGTATAAAACAAAAAAGTATAAAAACTAAAGAGCCACTTATATGATTAGCATAGATGGGCATCTCCCCCATGACTAAGTTGAAAGGAGGAGATTCAAAAAATTGAATGACATTGTCCATCCAATGAGGTGTTTCTTGCATTGGCTTTCTTGGGCTCATTGAAAGGTTTAAGTTGTTACATGTTGACTAGTTGCTTTTTGTTTGGGCATCTAGATTTTTAGATCAACATGGTCACAAAAGAAAAGGTTTTGTAAATGATATAAGGCCCTTCTCACAATGTTTGAAACTTGGTTCATTGTGGCACATGTGTGGGATTCCAATAGAGAACCTTGTCTCTAGGTTAAAATTTTACTTTACTTATTCTAAGGTCATGATGTTTTTTTTTTTTTTGAATGCTTTGTGTACCTCATTCAAAGATAGGGTCACCAGTCTATTCTCATCTAGCATGTTAAGGTTGATTAATCTTTCTTTCTATGCTAAGGTAAGATCAATATCTAGGTCATAGGCTATTGAAAGTGTATGGACCTCTGATTAAATTGAAAGAGTTGGTAATTTTCTATACACCAACTCATTGGGAGAGTAGCCTATAGGGAGTTTCCATGTGGAGTGGTAGGCCCAAAGGGCATCATTGAGTTTTGTACTCCAATCTCTACTATATTTGCTAATTGTTTTTGTTAAGATTTTTGTGATCTCCCTATTGGTAACCTCATCTTGACTGTTGGCTTGGGGCTAGTAAGATGTTGTTAACTTATGTTCAATCACCAAGTGTTGCCTGAGCTTGCAAAAAGTGGCACCTATAAAATGAGTGCACGTGACACCCCAAACCTATTTACAACATTCTATTGCATAAACCGTGCAACAATGGAAGATTTATAGTCAGTGATAGCTACTACTTCTACCCATTTTGTATAGTAATCAACAATAACTATTATGTATGCCTTACCATTTGACATGGGTGTGATAGAGCTCATGATGTTTATAACCCAAATGTCAAAGGATTCTAGTGGTTGAATCCACTAATGAGGATCCTTTGTTTGAGTGGTCATCCCACCATCTCATTAATAGCATTCACAATAGTGGATGAAGTGGTGAGCATCCTTAAATATTGTTGGCCAATAACACCCTGTCATCAGGATCTTAATGGTTGTGTATTTCCCTACATAGTGGCCCCCACAAGGACCCTTGTGAGTGTCTTGGAGAACACATAGTTGATCAAGATCATGAGCATACCAACAAATTAAGCCATCGGTGCACAACTTATAAGGGTGTCTATTAATCTCCATGAAGCATTTTTCTTGATGAAGAAACTATTATTTCTTCTAATGGTCCAAGTCTTGTGGCATCTCTTGAGTGAGATGATAGGTGAGAATGCCATCGTACAATGTAGGTTTAGCAAGAACTCATTCATTTATCATACTAGCAAAGAGAAGTTCATTTAGAAATTAATCAGAGAGTGGGCTCTCCTCCTCTTTGTTGTCCAATCATAACTAAGATAGATGGTCAAGGACCATATTCTTAGTCCTATTTCAGTTTACCATTGTAAGATTGAACTCCTATAAGATCCCAGGCCACCATATGGCATGGGGGCTTACCATTGGTTTATTCATTAGGAAGTGAATGGCACTATGGTCTGTGTGCATAAACACCTTGTATCCAAGCACATAGTGTTTGAACTTCTCCAAGGCATAAACCACCATAATTCGCTCTTTCTTTGTTGTCATGTAGTTGAGTTGTATATCCACAATACTTCAACTTATGTTGTGGATGTAGTATGGATATTTCTGATTATCCAACTACATAAGGATGACACCCAATACATAGTTCAATGTATTTTTCATGATGTGAAATGGTCAGGATGAATTAAGTGCTCATAGAATTGGAGTTTCTACAAGCTTTTCTTTGAGTTGCTAGAATTCCTTTTTGCATTCCTTAGTCCATATGAATGAAGCATCTTTCTTTTTTAGCCCTACCAAAAGTTTAGTGATCTTAGAGGAATCCTCTATAAATTGCCGGTAGTAGCCAATGTGTCCAAGGAATGATTATATATCTTTAACAGTCTTTGGTTGATGGGTTATTAGTTGGATGACCCTAATCTATTCAGGGTCCACCTCAATCCCTGCTTGAGAGATTCTATGCCCCAACACAATTCCCTCTTGGATCATCATATTGATCTTTCTCCAATTGAGCTAAAGATCGGTCTCCACAAATCTTTTATGCACTTGATCAAGGTGGTCCAAGTCCTACTCAAATGTAGCACCATAGGTGGAGAATCCATCCATGAATACTTCCACCTCACTACCAATTTGCTGCTAAAAAATGCTAAGGACAGGGTGTTGGAAAGTTGAAGGCGAATTGTACAGACCAAATGGCATTTCTATATGTAAAAGTCCCTTAGGAACTTGTGAATGTATTTTTGACCTAATCTTCTAAAGTGATTTGAATTTGGTTATAGTCACTATAACCATCCAGAAAGTTATAGAAATAATTCCTAGAAATAGTGTCCCACACCTGGTCAAAAAATGATAATGGGAAATGATCTTTATAGGTAGCCATGTTCAATAGCCTAAAATCCATACAAACCATCCACTTATCACCTTTCTTTAGCATGATCACAAGTGGGTTAACCCACTTGCTATCTATAATTGGATAGATGAACCCTGCCTTAAGGAGTTGTTCAATTTTCTCTTTGATGATCTGCTTCAATTTGGGAGTTAGCTACCACTACAGCTACCTCTTTGGCTTGATGGAAGGATCAGTATAAATGTGATGCTAGCATATCTGAGGATCAATCCTACTAAGTTTGCAATATGACCAAGAAAAGACTGTTGGCAATTTCTTAACCACACTCAATAAATTCTCTTTGTATTCAGGAGTAATGTTGGCATTGATTATTACCAGCTTGCCATTTTTTAGAAATGTATATTCCATGTTAGTAGGTAAATTTTCCAACTCTAAGGATTTGTGTTAGAAATTTTCAAGGATTTCCAACTCTCCCTAATTAGTATCATCAGGTTCATCATTGGAGTGTTGGCGATGAACTTGCTCTAGTTCATCCATGCCTTCAACATAGGCATATGTTAAGCTCTTAGTAGGTTCCATGAAAAGTGTGTTGCTTTCAAGATTAGCTATTAGCCATTGGGTATGCTCTTATTTGGTGGTTGTTGTATATAGGCACCTTTGAATTTTAGATTCATATACACACTATCTGCATGCTTTGGTTGATGTGCTTTTCATGGACCATAGTTTCTACACATAGTTGCACCTTGTATCTTTCCAAATGCATTTTCCTTTGAAATCCAAAGATCTTAGATTCCCAACCATGCATCAATAGTAATGAGCCAAGCCCTTCCCATGATAATTGGAAAGTCCCCCTTGAAATTTTCAACATGAATAATTAAGAAGTCAGCAAGATAAGACCACCCATAGATGATAGTCACAATGTCCTCCACTAATCCCAAGGAAACAATGATGGATTGGTTTGCTAGCTTAAGATGGATATTACCCTTCTTGAGTGGAGGCAGGTTTTAGGCTTTATACATCTCATGAAAAATTATATTAACACCAAAACCTACATCCAAAAGAGTTTTGCAAGGCTAATTCATAGCAATTTGAAAATAGATTAAGGGACTTCCAAGATCATATCTTTTCTTAGGAAGATGACTAGCCTTTATCCAATTGATTATTGCATGGGTTAACATGATAGTATGCACTTTGGGAGGTGATTGGTTTGAAGGGAACTTGAATGGATTTGATGCAGAGGATGAAGAAGAAGTAGGATTATTAGCCACATGAGTTTGTGAGGGATTTGTAGGAATGTTGGTTTAGAAGAATAAGCTTTTTCAGGATTTGGATTACAAACCGCTCAGTTGAGGAGCTAGTTGTAACTTAATAGCCCTAGTAGTGTTATGTTGATGTGGCTCAGCTAAAATTTCACCCTAAATTGATGGAGTAAATAAGAATGGGATTGAGGATGTAGGGACATGCACAAAAGGATGAAGTGGATGATAAGGATATGGGGACTCCCCTCTTGGAGATGGAGAATTAGCTCTGTAATATTTAATAGGGTAGTAGTTATGTTAGAATGAGGCATGATTGGAAGAGTCACACGGAGACATGGGTTGTTGAACATAGTACCCATATGGATCAAGCTATTAATAACGTTATTACTACCTTGGTGGTGTCATCCCCCATGACTATGGGTGTTGCTACTAATGATACTACTCAAATGTTTGTGATGAAGCTCCACTTGGATAATAGGATTATTATTGGTACAATTGCCTTAGATTTTCTTCAAGATAAGGTAATCTTTTAGGTGCTCTCCTTCTTGATCAAGAAGGATTACCTCCTTAGATTTTCCTTTTTTAGGTTTGATCAAAAATCTAATCTTTAGTATTTCACATACTGAAGTGCTTAGTTACAATAATGCTCGAATGGATTCATACACTCTTTGACTCCTATTGTGGGCACTTACAAAATATTCTAAGTTTTGAATAGGAAAATTGCAAGAACTTCATTACAACTATAGACTGGATGCCATAAATGTGGTGGAACGTGCACATTTATAGGCAAAATCAAAGTGCCTCATTAATAGGTACATGTCAATAGATCAAACCCTACGTTGATAGGTTCACATCGATGAGGTCATGTCGATGGCATCTTGTCAATGTGGCCAAACCTTGTGACTCATCAATTTACTATGATCTCATAAAGAAAAAATGGTACTCATCTAAAGATGTGGTTTTCATGGAAAATAAATTTAGCATAAAATATTTTCAAAATTTCAATGAAAGCATAGAAGTACAAAACAATCCCAAATCATGGGTACAAAGAAATCACCCTCAAGAAAAAATGTTGCATAATAACTTTGAGAGAATAACTAGATATAATGCCATCAACAATGTAGGATAATGAGTTGTCTTTCTTAAACCAAAGAATGTAGAAGAAGCATTGATAAAAAAATACATGAAAAGAAGCTATGGATACAGAATATGAAGCCATCATAAAAAACAAAACATGTTAGTTAGTGGAGAGACTAAAGGACAAAAAAGGTAATTGATTGTAAATGGTTGTACAAGAGCAAACTTAATGAAAAAGGAGAAGTCATCAAACATAATTTAAAATTGCTGATAGTCACAAATTTAAATTACATTATAAAAATGTAAACTCAACATTCCCAAATGGTAGTATTACTGAAGAAGTATATGTTTATCAACCAAAAAAATACACCATCAAAGATAAGGAAGAAAATGTTTGCAAATTAAATAAGACTCCATATGGCCTTAAACAAGATCAAAGAGCGTTTTTCTATAAAATCAATGACTATCGTCTAAAAAGAATACTCATCTTGCATGTTGAACCAACACTATACTATAAAAATAATAATAAGGACTTCATAATAATGTCTCTCTATGTAGATGATCTCATATTCATAGCCATGAATGATGAACTTATAGAGGACTTCAAGACAAACATGAAGAATGAATTTGAAATGAAAGACCTAGGGTAGTCGATGTATTTTCTTAGAATACAAGTTGACAAAGACAAGAAGGAAATTAAAATTTATCAAATAAAATATGCACCAAGCATTTTAGAAAAGTAAAAAATTAGCAAAGAAAAAAAGCACAAATACTTCTCTTCCTTACAACATAAATATAAATAACAAGGATAACATTTTCATAGTTGATGCCACTTTGTACAGAAGCATGATCGAAGCACTTAGATTTCTTTGTCACACTAGACTAGACCTAGAATTTACCACCTCTCTTCTACTAAGATTCATGCAAGAACCTAGGTAATCTCATCTCAATACTCTCATCCATGTACTTAGATATGTAAAAGACACAAAAAATCATGGAATTAGTTATACCAAAGGAAATGAATGATTTCATGCTTATTCAAATGATAATTGGGGAGGACATCATAATGATACAAAGTCTACATTAGGAGCTAATGAGTCACACCATGGGTTATGTCGATGATGCCTCATCAACGAGGTCCCGTTGATGCAACCCACATCGACATGGTCATGTTCATGTATGATTTGATGCGTTGACATGACGTCATCGACACAGTGTCTATTTTTTCCTATAAATACATGCTCACTCACTGTGTTTATGACATCTTTTGTCATAGTTGTAGTGAAGCTCTTGTTGTTTTCTTGCTTGAAAGTTAAAATACTTTTCTAACTGCCTACAATAGGAGTCAAAGAGTGTATAGATCTTTATTCAAGCATTCTTGTATTTGAGCATAGTAGTATGTGCAGTAATAAAGATGAGCTTTTTTATAAACCTTGTAGCACTTTGCAATATATTATTTATTTCCTTTATGCATTTAGTATTTTATGCAATTTCCTTTAATTCTTTAAGTAATTAAATAATTAATTATGATATAAATTAAGCTAAATTAGGTTAGATCAAATAGTGATAAATTAAACACATAAGTACGACCACATTGAGCATACACTTGGCACTTGGTAATCCTAGCAACACTTAATGTATGGTAACCCAACAGTGTTAAATGTGTTTAGGATGTGTATGACAGGTGGAAACGAATGCTTATGTTAGGATTAGTTAAGTGTAGCTAGTTAGATTACGTTAGCAATTTAATAATGTATTCATTATTCTTTATTCTTAGGCAAATTAGAACATAAAACATAAAAATGATAAAAATCATATGTCTTAGTTGCAATTAACCATACCTTTGCATTTTACAAGTGTAATTGAGAAGATAACGATTGTAATGGTTAGTTTCACTTACACACTAGTGTACTTAGAAGGCTATAAGTCCATGGAATTCGACCGGATTGCATGTGAATGCTTAGTGATTTGTATGGTTGGGCATAGGTTATACTTGCCACTAATTAGATTAATAATATTCTCTAGAAATAATGGAATATATTAGAATTTAGAAAGAAAAAACATCTAGCAGTCTTTCAACTTGTGAAGCAAAATTTATCGCCATGAAAGAATGTACGTAATACATCTTGTGGCTAGATAAACTCATGAATCATCTTTGTTTTTACATAGAACTTACCATCAACTTATATTGTGACAAAAATTAATTCATACAACTCTTACATGAACATGTTTTTCATAAGAAAACAAAGCACATTAATATAAAATAGTATTTTATCAAGAAAGAAGTAAAGGAGGGTAAATTGAACCATTACATGTAAATACTAATGAACAATTGGCAGACTTACTAACTAAGCCTCTTCTTCATTATAGGCATGAGCACCTTTACAGTAATATAGGCATCAAGACAACAATAAGGAAGGAAGACAAAGAAAACATTGCATACTAAGCGAGGGACTATTAACAAGTAGTGTCCAATGCTCCACCCACATGAAGATAAATGTAGACAAAGTCAAAGTATTTTTATTTATTTTTTAGTTGATGGGCAAATGTAAACTATTTTGGCCCCAACTCACCTTTATTTTGCTTAAATTTCTTTATGTTCACTATGGGGACTGACTTCTCAAGTTTCCTAGTTATGGCCCCAAGCATTTCCTATAAATTGTAAGGACATAAATAAACGAAATGACCTATTTTGAAGGTAATAAAGTTGACATTCAATTATTTTTGTAATTTCATGTGTTCTCATATTCCTTCCTTCTCTCATTTACAAATCTATCACGAATATCAACTTTCATTCTCAGTTATCAATTCATTGTTATCAATCATGAGTGTGACCAAATTATCAAGTAATCATTATATTAAATGCATTATCAAGATGTCAATAACTCATTTTTTTTCATAATCTAGAATTTAAGATATTTTAGAATTATCATATTTAGACAATCAAAAGTCAAACCTACATAAGTCAAAACTCAAGAAGAAGTTTTTAACACCCCACATAGTGCTTTGGAAAATTTAAAGGTATTTATTTCTACTAATGAGTGTGAGACAAGTCAAACCAATGCAACTGTAGTAGAGGCATGTTGAAGTAGCACCTTTCGTATACAAAGCACACTTGTGTTGATATAGAATAAGCATTAAACTGAGAAAAGTGTCCATAGTAAACATGGTTTAGAATGACTTCCATTGTTGATTTGCTTTGAAGGAATAATAATAAAACAAGGCATAATCATTGTGAATACAAAAAAAGAATCCTTAGGTGCTCCTTGATGTAAAGCCCTCACATTGAACACATTAAGTTTTTCATGTTCTTTGATGACAAGAAGATTAAAAGTATAAACACTATTAAACATGTTCTCACCATCAGGAATGACATATATTAATTGTAGCTTATGTTATACCTCTTGTTTATGTTATCATCATCATTATCTTAGCCTCATTCCAACTACATAACTATGAGTTTTTAGCTTAATAGGAAGACTTTTGATTTGGAAAATTCAAGTTATTGATTTAATTTTAGGGGTTAATGTTGAGTTAAAAGTATTACTAAAATTTTCTATTAGCTACATATTTGGAGGGTCTTTATAGTCATATGGCTTTAGTTTTAACTACATTGCCTTATCCCAACTATATGGAGATGAATATATGAATCCTTTACTCCCACTTACTTTTATAAAAGAGCTAAATATGCATTAATTCCTAAATCTTAGTTATCATGCACGTAGGCTTATAGTACAATGATTAAGGAAGGGTGTTAAACCTAAAAATAATTTATACTAAGAATAAAAAAAATAGAATACAGGATATCCATCTCTTGTGAGGGATGCTGTAAAGCTAAATACTTGCCTGTAACAACAATTGAATTACTTTGTAATAGAAAAATCTTATAGTGGATTAACTCTAGCTTGCTGTGTAGATAGTGGTAGTGGTTCCAACCCTGGACTTTCCTTTGACCAAGCAAAAAGAACTTAGATATCTTTCCCTAAAAGAACACAGCCCAATAACATTGATTACATGGTGATCGGCAGGTTCAGTATTACAGAAAGCAATGGATTAAACTCTGTCCACGGATCTCCGTGTTCCATTGTTTAAGCATTAATGCAGTTCAATGTTAAACAAAATGTTTTAAAGGACTTGTGTAGCGTGTACGCTTAGAGAACGTGGATTATCATAAGGGCCAAAAAACTCATCTTCTGCAGCACTCAGGGCCACCGTGCCGCCGAAGGAGTTAGACCTCGCACAAGTCAGGAGTCATGCATGAGCATTCAACACATGTGCGAGAGCACTTCAAGTTCAAACCTACCCTCCTCTGAAACAGCAGCGGAAGGAGCGAAAGGAATGTTCGGCTGCAGCGGCGGATCATTCACAGGCAACTTGCCCAGTCTTCACCAGACGCACAATCTTCTCCTCCTCTTCCTTCCCAGCGACTTCCACCGACGAATCCGCCATCTCTACAATTGAACCAACTCCGCTCAGTCCCGGCACTGTCCACACACCGTCGACCGCAGACCAACTCCAGCAATACAACGCCGAATCCATACACGTCCGACTTCGCCGTGACACTGTTGTTATACAATATACATTAACCACTCGGGTGCCATGTAATCTGATATCCGAAATCTTTGCCCTGAACTTGTCGTCCAGCAATATATTCTCGGGCTTGATATCCAGGTGCAGCACGCAGCTGCGTGAATCATCGTGCAGATACGCTAGAACCTTAGCCGCCCCCAGCGCGATTGATTTCCTTGTTTTCCAATCGAGCTGTTGCCTTCTCTCCGGCGTGGAGAAGATCCACTGGTCCAAGGACAAGTTTTGCATGAATTCGCAGACCAGGATTCTACGAAACTGCTCTGCGCAGACGCCCAAGAGCCGAACAAGATTCGTATGGTTAAGCGCAGCCATGGCGGCCACCTCGGCCTGGAGGGACTCATCGTCGCCTCTGTACAAACTGCCGATTCCGCCACGGCCGACGGCGTTGCGGAATCCGTCAGTGGCCTTGGCCAAAACATCGTAGGTGAACGCTGTGACAGTGTCTGGAAGATTTGTGAGGGCGATTTCGCTGGGCTCTTGGCTGCAGCCCGTCTGTGTTGTAGAGAGCCAGAACAGGAGTGAGGTGCAGATAAAGAAAATTGGCAATGCCATTATCTGTCCGTGATAGCCAAACATTGCTATGCTTCCTGCGGATCCTGCGCCCAGGAGTAGGCCTATCACAATTTTACCGGGCGTACTCGCCAGTATGAGGCTCAAAACACAGGCCATTATGCGTCTGGCCTTGTCTCTTAGCTTGAGGCTCCTTACAGTTTTATCTCAGGAATTCATTACTAAGTCAAACAATGATGTATCATGTAGAAATGGAATATATTAGAATAAACTAGCAACAATACGAATGTTGCGTCACTCAAATACATTTGCCACCTTATTAAGATTGCGGTGGAGGATTGGGGATGGGGGAATAGGCCCTGAACTCTCTGTCCCTTTTGCAAAAAATTGCATGATTAGATCTTTGGAAGTATTGAAACAAAAGAAACAGCAATGTTAAGGAAAGCAATGCCAGTATTTTGTTTTGTTGCTTTGCTTGAATCTTGACCGATTACAGTACGACTTGCTGCAGTTGTCGCTGACGCTTTTGTTGAAGTCGTCCTTTTACCAGTAAATGACGTTCCTGGACATTATGGTATGTCATAAAAATACTTGCACGCCAAGGAAAGCTTAAATTCGATTTCTGAAAGATTCACCGTGATTCGTAAGATTAATTGATTCCGTGTTAGGAGCTCTAAATTACGTGATTGTCGGGCCGTATGGTTGGAACAGTCAGTGGATGTGCCAGACTCAAAATTATTATTTTAATTCATAAAAAGTTATCTGATTTTGCTTTCACCGTAGGATGTATTTTATATTGGTTTTTGGTCTTTAATAATTAAGCTTAAAAGGTGTAACAAGCTTTGCCAGGTCTTACTATTAAAATATAACATCAAGTAGTTACCTCCTTGTTGTCTTATCATTATCTAGCAACACTTTTCATAAAGGATCATTCCCTGCAGGTACACTTTTCATTAAAAGGGTCTTTTGGAAAGGTTGGTGATGAGCAAACAGTCTAACCAGCTGTACCTAAATTCAAATCACAAGGCATCTTTAATTCTTGAAAAATAAGAGGTTGACTTACAATCCTTTCTTTTGAGACAGCACCGCAGTATTAAAATTGTACAAAGTAGACCTCATGTTTTATCCCTCGCACGAAAATACTAATCGGAAGCTTCTCCATAGTCAACTGTGTGCTCTGTCTACCTTTCATTCAATGGCCTCACGAAATGTGCCAAATAAGTGAAGCGCAGACGAACTTTTAAACCGAATTCTAAGAGAGAATTGTTCTAACTTTTAAACCGAATAAATTTCCAATAAGTGAAGCGGAGACGAACAGAATGCTTCGGAAAACCAGCTGGGGCACCTGCGCTCATTACTGCCCGTAAAAATAGAACAAACGAACGAAAGCCTCGTATGAATGAAAACAAATTTTCTATCCAGAGCTACTTGCATTAGCCATAAAATATGTTTCCTTGCGATGTTCAATTTTACTGTAAGAAATATTTTAAGGAATATCTTCAATGTTTCTTTACGTAGGATATTTTTTTGTTACTTTTAATCATAGATATTTTCTTGGCCGAGGAGATTTTTACCGTACAAAGGACATATTTAATGGTAAAGTTGTTCCGAGAGGCTTTCCATCTTTCTTCACCCGAAGCATTTCCGCGGATAAGTTTCTAAGATGAGAGACAGTTTTGTCTTCCAGCTTTTCCAGACTTCAAAATGTTCGAGAAGTTTGCTTATTTTATGTTAAACACTTAAATAGCAATGCTTCCCGGGGGAGATCTCTATAGTTCATCAGATTTAAGCATTAATTTTCTCCAAATTGAAGTTCATCTGCTGCGGCAAAACTCCAATAAATTTAATCAGTAAATCCCACTTAAAACTATTTACAACACAGGATACATTTTAGCTTAACACAGCATACATGTTTGAGAGACTGAAACTAGAATTAACCTTGAAGCAACTTACTATCTTCATTTTTTTTATATCAATCACATTTCTCATTTTTTAGAAACCTTATGAAAATTGAGAACTTATTCTACATAATGTCCAAATGTTATCCATTATAGTTGAAACAAATCATTTAATTTATTACAACTAGTGTTTACATTTTTTAAAAAATGTAGTAGTTTCTTCACATTAAAAGAAAACATGTTTTCATGTTTCATGATTGCAAACCCAACAAGTTCTTTCTCTATAAATATTTTTTTTACCATTCAACCTTAATACTAAGATGATGTAAGATCATTCATACTTTAGCAACTATGCTCATATGGTTTTGAAATTTTATAGAACCTTAAAAAATGTACATGCTATGAGTTTTGAAAACATCACTAAGAAAATTACCAACTATTCTTCATAACATTTGGAAGAAATCAATCAAATTCACAACTATAATATCCCATTTATGTCTAATGTGCTCAAATGTAGGATTGTGTAAGAAAATGTAGTCATGATTTTCAATATTTGTATTACATAGTTAAGATATTTGTCCTTTAAGAGGAATTCTAAGCCATCTACCTATTTCAACTCTCATATGATAAGATCCAGTTCATGTTTTGTTAATTATGCATAAAAAATATTAAGGAATTTTATCAAATAAATAGTTTACTCTAAACTAAGGCTTCCCTTATACTATTCAAATAAAAGAAAATTTCTACATGATCATCATCATCTTAGCCTTGTCCCAACAAAATGGGGTCAGTTACATAAGTTTTATTTCACCATTCACCTATATGAAGGGCTAGATACTTGTTTATTTGTAGCTTCTTCAAATCATCTTTCATCAATTTTTTTCACATCTTTTTTAGTCTTCCTTTCCATGGCTTTCCTAGAATAGTGATGTAGCAACTTTTATTTATAAGCTCATTGCATGATCTTCTTTGCACATCTTGAAACCACCTTTCACATTTTCTCAATTTTTTTTGAAATATTCTTTATTTTACAAATTTGATCGTAGGATCAAAATAAAAAAGTACTTTTGAATATTTTATTTATTAAGCCATAGAACTTTCTTATGAAACCATCTTTTATCTTAGGTTTTCATCATCACTTTTGTCACACCCTAAAATTTTATATAAGTTTAATATTTAATTTAATATATAATTTTAACTATTGAATATAGTGTTTTCATATCTATTTCAATAAGTTATTTTTTAATCTATGCATGAATAATATGATTAGATTATTACTTTGCTTATGTGAATATTATATGCTTGCTAAAGTATTTTGTTAAAATTTTATATCCTTTATTTCTTATTAATATTGATGCTAACTTAATGATCTTTTATATTTAATAGTTAAATGTTGAAATCCAATTACCTTTTGAAGTTTATTTTCTATTAGTTATTATTTCTCTATGAATATTTGATTATCCATATTTTATACTATATTATGGATATATGTTTATATAATACTTTATTCATTAGCATTTGGAACTCATCCCTACCCAAACCACACCCTTTATAATTATTTATCTTTAAAATAGGATCTTATGATTTTTAGTTTGTCATACATACTCATAAAGTGACCTCTTAAGAAAGTATCTTGAATTGATGTCATATCAAAAGTTTGACCATATCCATGTCTTGGACACTCAAAAACATAAGGTTTAACTCTTCATTCATCAAGATTTAAGTTATAATATTTATTTTACATTGCATTTTGGGTAGCTAAGATGAAGATTTATTATCCAACACATGTCTAGGACACATGCAACATATGCAAAAAGAAGCACTTGCATGTTGACATGCTAGTAAGCACAAGCATAAAGGAAAAAGGCACATGCATTTTGACATGTAACATAGGTGTTGGAACCTAAAATAATTTGAATATAGGCACATTGTAAGAACTATAGTCCAACTACAACTTTATAACTCAACATTATCCACCAGAATCAAACCTGTGACTTGAAGCCTTCAAATCAAGAGTCTTACCACTAAGCTAACACCTCATTATTTTGACTTGTAACATGACACATGTCATTTTGCATGTAAAATTGAAATACTATAAATAGCCTACATCCTTTGTTAAAATTGTATATCAATCATTTTTCACCTAAACAACATGAGGTGGAAAGGAAAGTGAGGAAGGAAGACAACTATGAAAATTTAGAAAAGAAGAGAAAGAAGGTTTTAGGAGTTTAGAGGAAAGAAAAGAAGAAAGATACAATAAGAAAGCTTATTCACATTCCTTATTCATGTTTTTGCCCTATTTTGTGCATTCTATTTTGTTAGAAGGCTTATTTAATTTTTCTTTTATGATAATACCATATTTTGTTGAGGATTTCATACTCTTCTTTTTACTGCTTGAATCTTTTTTATTATTTTTTATTTTTATTACTGTACCAAGGTCTACTAAATTTTTGTTATTTTGGGCTTGTTTTATATGGAGATTTATCTTGGAATTATGTTCAAATAATTTTATGTCATTTGGTAAATTTTTGAAATATGTGGAAAAATTATCTAAGTTGCTTCTTGAGTATTTTATGATAAGTTTAGCTATATATTTATAATATATATAAATATATATTATTTTTTTGAGAGAATCTTTTTCTAATTCAAATTAATGAAGTCCTAAAATTTATTAATTGAGCATTCATTTGCGCATTGAAAAAAATCATGTTAAATAATTCTTGCCATGATAGTTTTTAATCTTAAATTTTTTGTTAAAAATTGGTGGAGACATTACATATCCATAATAATTCATGAGAAAAAGGTTCATCTATTAACTCAGTGTTATTGTCCAAGTCATTATATACTCGTAATAATTATCATAAAAAGGTTCATCTATTAGCCTACTATTATTGGCCAAGCCATTACATACTCATAATAATTCTTATTAAATAGTTCATCTCTTGGACTAATGTTATGATGATAATTATTTATTTCTCAAAACAAAGTCTACTCAATACATGCCTATAATAATTCCTGTAAAAAGGTTCATCTCTTATCCTAGTGTTACGATGATAATTATTTATTTTCCATGATAAAGTCTAAACAACTAGAAGTTGACCTCTCAACAAAAAATATTTTGGATTAGTCCTAAATATAATATGGAATCTTGTGATGATCTTATAAAAATTTTAACTATTAAATAAATTTTGAAAAGGAAAATATGAAAAAAAGAGACAATATTGTGTGTGTGTGTGTGTGTGTAGTGACCATGTTTTCTTAGTTGGTAGTGGGAATTATAAATATTTAAGATACCACTATCTATATAAGATAGTGAGGTGTTCCCTAATGGACCTTACCCCATAATAGCAAAGGTTAGGAATGATTTCCAAACATGGATTTATATTTGTAAGTTTATGTGGAGCTAAGAACCTAGCTATGATCATGCAATTAAATAATTAACTCTAATGGTATGTAGTGAGGCATATTCAAAATGTATCCTTCTAGGATATATATCCTGGTTACTAAGGACTTTAGTAGTAAGGTTACTGCTATGACCTAGCCATTAGGGACTCACTTAAGTCATTAGGATGATCCAATGTTAGTATTGAGGTTATTCCAAGACTTGTCAATATATTTTTAGCAGTGAGGGTTAACCAAGACTTATCCTTTGAAGGTTCCTAGATTAAATATAAAATATTTAGATTTTTTGAACCCTTATGGCATTTCTCGATTTTTGAATATTTTAAAATATTTAATTGAAAATTTTTTTTGGTTGATATCCTTAAACTTTTGGCCCAAAAACTTACATGCTCTATGTATAGAAAAATAAAATAATATTTGTATGTTGAGTGGTTTTGAATCCTCGTGCATTATAATGCAAAGAACCTAGAGTAACCAAACAAATTATAGGAGAGAGGTATTGAATGATAGATGATCCAATTCTCTTAAGGATGAAATTTTGGATTTGTCCCACAATTTTTCAATATATTGTATTTTTCTAAAATAAAAAATATGTATAAAATTTGAATATTTGAGTCATGTATTTATTTTGCAAGTAAATAATAATGCAAGATAGTTATGAAATCTTTGTCTTTATCATCTTGTTCAAGATGTCATAAGGACCATTTTTCATTTTAACATGCATTATATGTTGGAAGGAAAATAATAATATTGTATTAAATAATATTAATTAAATGATATTTTTTAAATATATTTTAAACTTAGTTAACTTTATTGCTAGGAGCTTGATTAAGTTGAAATAAGTCTCATTAGGATCACCTCTTTATGTACTTTTTAATTATGTAATTCGTTTTATTTTTTGATATATGTGTTTTTATGGTTATGTTTGTTACCTATTTTCTTACAATTGTTTCATTTAATTATCAATGTAACTACTAAAAATTTTCTACACCATATTGTGCTATTTTCTTTATTCTCCTAAATGATGATTTTTATTAGTTAGACAATTATTTGTTAATTACTTAGATGAAGATTAAATCCAAAACCTTAGAATTTGTAGCATCTCTATTAGTTATTTAGAGGATTTTATAGATAATTAATATGAGTATTATAACTTTTTTTGAAGTATTTATATAATAAAAATTTAGAAAGATTATGAGTGTAGGCTATAAATAAACAAATAGCTTCAAGTTCTCATAGCATCATCTATATTTCAAGCAACATATGATAATATTATGCCTATATCTTTACTTTAAATTCATAGGAAAAACTTTTAATTGCTTCTATATATTTTTAATATTTATTTGCTGGACAAAGATCCCATATCGCATATCAATAAAGAATATTTAGTTCAATTAATGATATAATAGATTCCATCTTACATTTACTTTTATAATGTTTTCATAGTACCAACAACCCTTTGAGTTATGCATTGATCCAATTTATAATTATAAGAGTATTCTAGACTAAGATATTTATAAGAGGAGGTTAAGTGTACATTATTATTTCTTATAATAAAATCATATATATTATTACCTGTACAACATATCATAATTTTAGTTTTTTGGATATTAAATTTCTTTCTTAAATGCTAATAAAATTCATCAAGAGTATTAAGAATTTGTTGTGATCCTTCCATGAAATTTGATAGTAAGAAAACATCATGAGCATAAAGTAATAATCTAACATGACTTTCCAAATTGTAATTATAAATTAATATGGTATTTTATGCCTTAGATCTTCATATTCATCAATAAAAAATTGAAATAAAGTATGAGAAAGAGGAAACCCTTATTTTACGCTAATAAAACTATTTAGAATGCATAATTAGTAGAGAATGAATGAGATCTCATTATTTGAGAGTTAAATTAGGTAGATGGCTCAAAAGTTCATGTAAAGAATAAATATGTTGTTTTGTAATATAAATAGTATTAAAGATGAATACCATATTTTCCTACAATGTCCTACATTGGAGCAGATTAGACATAGATAGAATATTATAGTTGTTGATTTATTCCAAATGTTATGAAAAACATTTTGTAATTCTTTTACTAACATTTTCAACACTTATATCATGTATGTTTCTATTGTCTAATAGATCTAGAGTGCATGTGGATGTAACAAATTGCAATTTTATTTTTATTTTTAATAAATAAAATTCTTACTTGTCCATTATCAAGCTAAATTCATACCTCTTAATAAAGTTTCCTGATGGTAAATAATAGTATTAATGAGTGGTGGAGCATCCAATGCTCAGCCATACAAGTCATGAGTGTTCACACATTAACTGATTGTAATCCATAGACGAACAATAGTATTATGCTAGTAATTGAGTTTAAGTTTGTGATTGCTATCTTTCCACCTTGAGCTAGTGAGCTACAATGTGTAAGACTTAGCTCTTAATGAGGCATATGATAATTGATGTTGTAAGGCTTAAATAATTCTTAGCTATAAACATGATTGAAAATGAAAGTAAATCCTAAGTCAAAGTAACACTGAAGTAAGAATCTATTCTATCCTAAGGTGATAGGTATCCATTCTTGGTTTATTGGTCATGTCTTGGACTCATATAGTTATCACTGGGATTAAAAAGTGGGATTACTATTGATTGAATCAAGCAACACCACTATTGGATTACTAGATAACTATACTTCACACTCAAAACTAGTCATACCCATTCCACTTTTACTAACGAAGCATGTAAATTAAAATACTTGGAAAAGTAAAGTGTTAACTAAGAAAATAAGGAAATTATTATAAGTAAAATTAAAATTTTAGACACATCAATATCCAAAAAATATTTTTAGGAAGACTATTTCCTAGGGAACCTCCTATATGGGTATGGGAACTTAGGAATAATCTCAGCTGGTAGGGCAACATGATGTATAAAGATGCTAATAAGTTAAACAATTTTTACAAAGAAATATAAAAGATATTTCTAGATAATTTTGACAGAAAGACAACTGTTTGCTTTTTAAATCTTCAACAATAAAACTTGTGTATCAATAAAATGTGAAATTAAAGTAGGAAATAGTTAACATCTTGGACAAGATTAATTTGAGTTCTAAAGTAAAATAGGTTTTGTGTTTAATCCACAACATAGAAACCATATTTTAGTTGTAGAAATATAAAATGACAAAATGAAATGATGACTTAGCTCAAAACAAGCATAGATGGAATTACTTTTGGTGCAACCTTGCCTACCAATGCTTGCAAGAAGCACACCTCTTCTAACAAGCCTGCAACCTACAATCATTGAATCTATCCACTACTCTTCCCTATACTACCTTTGGGAGAGCCACCGAATAGGCCAATGTAAGAGAGAACCATAGGATTTTCCACCTTGACTTCACTTGAAGAAAACCCCACCACTGTAGCTAGCTTTTTGCTTCCTCCTCCCTTTGTCCTCTTCTCTTATTGGGGAATTTATAAGGAATGGTTTGGCACATGAGGAGCCACCACTTGTGTGTAATAGCCATACCAATTACTACCCAAGCATAATGTTCATTGTAATGTCCACCACCACCAAATTTTAGACAGGGTTATTGGGATTTTCCCCTCTTGCTTTTCCCTTCTATTATTGCTTTAGCTTCTCCTATTTTGCTTCTCACAGAATTTGACAAAAAAGAGAAAGCTGAATAGACAAGGAACACCAAATGTTTATTTTACCTTAATTTATTTAATTATTTTCAAAAGAATGTCACTTTTACTAGTAAGGACTTGTATTATCATTATGATAATATGGATAATAATTATGGGATTAGAGAGATATTATTAAAACTTATAAAGGTTAACCCTAAAAAGGTGATATGCAGAATTAGAGCCATGAAACTAGGAAAGGAAACTAACTGAAAGAATTTAAAATGTAGAAACATAAAATAAGAATTAACTGTCCAATGTTTGTAAAATTTTTGTCCCTCTATCTTGCATGTTGTCTTTTTCATTGGAGTTGCAAAGGTTTATTGGATACTTCTATTTTATTCTTGGTCTTCTTGCCAACAAATCTGGCAAATCAAATCACTACAAAAATGTTAGGTAATGCCCAACATCCAACTCATCTAATAGCCAGTTAGAACAAGATCCTCTAACCAAACATTATGATGAAAACGTACTAGGCCACATTCTCCAACATTACTTCCATTCTTTTCATGGTGGTTACTTTTTTTTTTTTGTGGAAGATTCTAGGTTTGTAACCTCAATAAATGATAGCAGAATGGCATAGATGGCATGAGATGTTAAAAACAGTACTTTATTATTTATATTTTGAGAATTAATAGTTAAGGATTTAAACTTGTTAACTAACCTATGCTCAATTCACCAAGAGGTAATTGTCAACACTACTTAGAATCCTTTTTTAAAAAATGTTCAAAATGCAAACCAATGCATCTTCTAAGATTAAATTCCAAATTTACCATTTTGTATTCCATGTACCTACCTGCCTGTTGAGCATACCTTGCTTAATCTATGTTGCTATTATAATTAATTTTCATTGGGTAATAACCTATAGAATTTCTAATTGTTATGGAATTGAAACTTAAAGCTCATGGCCCTGTGTGATAGCATGTGAGACATTGGTATCAACAATTAGCTCCCAAACTTATAATTGTATGCAAGTGCAAGGATAGCAAAAAAAATAGAAATTTAAAATGATGCAAGAATATGTAAAATACAAAGAAACCCAAAAGATCATAAAATAATGACGAAATGAAATTAGGAAGTAAACTATAAAAATGGTTAAAATAATTAGATAATCAAAAGAGAACTAAACATGGGCCACCCTTTATCACACCACCTTGATTAATCAACATCTAACTATGTAATCTTTATAAATAATAATTTTAATTATATATATATATATATAGATTAAAATTTATAATTATGATCTCATTCCCAATCATCTCACAAGGTAGAAGTAAACAGTATGTATACTACTTTAATCACAATATTTATACCAAATTTAATGAAAAGGATATGCTTATCTTAGATCATAGCTAGCCACAACTTTCAGATTTTTCCTTGGAATTTTGTTTTGTTTTGTTTTGTTTTTTGAAAGTTTAGAAACAAAATGGGTGAAAGGGGATAAGGGAAAATGAGGAAAATTAGGAAATGGGAAGGGAGTATTTGCTTTTCACTTTTTTGAATTTTGGGAAAATATGTTTAAAAGGGGAATGGAGGCTAGGACTAGTTTAGTTATATATTTATAATATATATCTATAAATTGGTCGAGAGAATCTTATTTGTTTACAAATAAAAAGTTTTTTGAGTAAAAAATTTCACGACTTCTGAATGAAGAACAAAATTTAAAAACCCAAATTTTCATGCCTTCTAGATGAAAAACAAGAGTTTTGTATCTTATTTTTCCTAAGGATGGGTTTTCTGAAAAAAAATTTCCATCAAATAGTGTATGCTCTCACCCTCTGTGTAGCGTGCGCATCCCCCTCGGCCTCCATCTCCTGTTTCGTGCCCTGATCCATGCTCTGATCCTGTTCTGCATCCCAATCCGCATGTTGTTTCTATCTTCAACCACAATGCTGGATCTACTTCTGTGTAGAACTCGAGCCCTCCTACTACTGCTGCTCCATGCACTATTTTCACGTTCTATGACATACCATGATCTATATTTCTTGTTTCCAATGGATTTAACCTTTCATAACACGCGTTATGCACAAAGTTGTGTTACCAAAATGGCTTATCTGGAATTTTATTACACGTCAGCATTGTGCACAAAGTTGCGTTACCGAAATGGCCTGTCTAGAATTTTAGTTACACATCAGAATTGTGCACAAAGTTGCGTTAGCAAAATGGCCCGTGGGAAAGTCAACGTTAGTTAACGTTACGCACAAAAAATTAGCATTACTGAATTATGACTGGTAATGGCCTATCGGCCAAATGAGGATTTCTACTAGTCCCCATCACA
>MNCI01032328.1:84885-100353 GCA_015680685.1 Gnetum montanum | reverse complement strand
AGTTTCTTAACCACAACAATTTTATGTTGTGTACATGTGTATCTTGTGCTTTACATCGCATCATGTTAACATCCATAAACATAATGACTTTCATACTCACTTACTGGCCGATAAACACAAAACTTCTTTCAATTGAATGCTTGGACTCCAAAACATGTAGATACTCATTGGAGCCTTTTCGATAAAAACAAAATCATGGAAAGCTCAAAAATCAACCATCTTGAAAGTGGTTTTTTGGAGTTCTTAAGTGAGACTCGTCCCCACGGGCAGATTTTTTTTCTCTGGATTCTTAAATGTGCTTATCTGTCTGACTGCTAACGTTTAGCATATAAATTCCAATCGCCCTGCCCTGTAAATTCAGCACAACAGTAAATCCGGCATAAGTTTGGTGGTAAGATACTCTGCACAGTCCAAGAGCAGTAAGCTTTAACCATCAAATCACATAAGGTAACCACGAGAGCAGTAATTGCATCTAGGAGAAGGATGATTACAGCCATAAGGCCAGGGGTAACACAGCCATTATGGGTAAACCTTAATTGAAACCGGGAGAAGGATGATTGCAGTCACAAGACTCAAGATAGCAACAGTCAATGGGTCCAGGGCTAGGGCTAACACTGTCGTTATAAATGAAGCTGAAATGGAAAATAACATAGATCTAGAAAAGCCACAATATTGCAGCAACTACTTTCTTCTTGTGAAAACTTTGTAGGTTCATTGCATGTAGAGGATGAGGTGAACGATAATTCACGTAATGCTCGTTCTCAACTGTATGCTTAGGCGAATACCTAAGATCTCTATAAAAAACCATATTTTACCCTCTACCGTCTGTTTTTGGTCTTTTTTGAACTAAGTCTCTGGAGGTAGCTTCTCGGAAATTTTGTGCATGGGCTGAGAAGAAGCGGTAGACGTTTTTTCCGTAATTTTGGCATTCAATGAACGTGAACTGTCCTCCGGTTTCTTTTAGGTCAAAGTAAACGTGAACCTTCTCGAAAATTTTGTACATGGCCCACAAGACGCTATACGCGTTTTCTCACAATTTTAGCATAGAAAGCGAACGCGTATTCCTGAAAAGATACTTCACAAAATTTTTTTGCATGGCACAGAAGACTCGTTACTCGTTTTCTCCGCAATTTTGAAAGTGAACACGTTTCCTCCACTTATAACCCGTCGTTTTTGTCCTCTAGCATGGTGTAGATACTGAAAATAGAAAAGTAAAACTCAAAAAGTAGGGGACAGTTACATCATTAGAATCATCGTTACTATGCTGCTGTTATTCGTGCTTTTCATCATAAAATATGAATGCGAATACTTATGGTTATGGACTTGTATCTGCAACGATTTAAGCGAGACTAACCAATCCGCAACGATTCAAGCGAGACTAACCAATCCGCAACGATTCAGGGGAGACCAATGAAGGATCGAGGACTAAGTCTGCTAATGAAGGTAATACCCACAAAAAGAAATGAAATTCCACTTCCACTCTTGTTTTTGTTAGGCTAATATACATCACATCACCTCTTAAGGCACCGGGGCTCATTTACATCGCATCAAGTTTATGTGCTTTTCCAAGACTACCATCACATAAGTTTACGTTTTGTTTTCCAATTGAGACCACTTACAAAAATTTCCTTAAGAGCATTAAATTCTTAAAAATGAATGGACCAAGTTATCTTGAATCAAACCAAACCATATCCAATAATTTATGAGATGCAATGACACATGCATAGCTCATTAGATTTTAGTTTAAAGCTTTAAAAAAGAGATTCACCTTGTCAAATATATGAGTTAATTTAATTTAAGGTAAGCTTACTAACGTGTAAATTTTGAAGATTTTATATAACTATGATAAATTTTATATCATCGTATCATCATTGTCTATTGCAATTTAACTTCTAGATGCTAAAAGGTTAGGACTAAAAATCAATACAAGAATTTATGGAATGCAATTTGGACAACAACATAAATAGTAGTAAAGTAAACATGACAATTCAATGGTAAGAGGTTGCTCACTACAATAGGATAGCCATCATACTTGCTATATTTTATGGTGATGAATGTTGACGAATACAAAAGAAGAATGAATAACAAATCAATATGGCAAAAATGTAGATGCTTTGATGGATGTTGAATGTTACAAATAATAATAATAATAATAGATTGCATAGTTTTATATATTAGAGAAAGATTTTGAGTTGCTTCTATTTCAAATAAGCTATAAGAATGATGTCTTAGATGGTTGGGGAATGTACACAATAGATTAGATAATGAGCCTATAGAAAAGCTTCCTACATCACTATTCCAAAAAAGATATCAAAAGGAACATAAAAAGATTGAAAAAATAATTGAAGATGATTTGAAAAAATTGTAAATAAATAAAGATCTAGCTTTTCATAATGACAAAAGAGATCTCATGTAACCCTTCATATTTTGTTAGTACAAGGCTATGATGATGATGTTGTATACTCATGACACTTTTTAACAATAAACAAAATATATTTCTACTTTTTTTTAAAAGTTAGAGAATCTCCTCTTGATACCTACTAAAATCTTGAAATTCTAACCTGATGAAGGGTCAAGGTAAGAAAAATCTAAGCATGATTTCTGGAGTAGAAAAATTTGAGTACATAATTATCGTAGTAGGGTTAGAAGAACAAAGAAAAGGCACACTAGTTTAATTTTAAAGAAGTAAGGTTAGAAAAGTCATAGTAAGGTAGAAAGAACAAAGAAAAGGTTAGAAAAGTCATAGTAAGGTAGAAAGAACAAAGAAAAGGTTCACTACTTATTTAATTTTAGAGAAGAGCGAGCAAAGTTAATAGAATAGCCCCATTACTTAATTTCAAAGAAGCAATTTGAGAAGAGTCTTAATGCATGATCAAAAGAACAAAGAATAAGCCTTCTCAAGGCATGAAAAGTTTGATTCCGTAATTAATGCAGTGCAGTTGTAACAACAACAAGGAGGCCCACCACTCAATGAATTTTAAAGTAGGGTCACAAAAGTCCAAATGAGTGCTAATAATGCACAACAATGAGGAAGCGCGTCTAGACTCACATGAGAGATGCCAGTGGCTTGGTCATTGAGTCCAATAATAATCAGAGCCGCCGGTGGCTTGGTCATTGAGTCAAATAATAATATGATGCACAACATGAACTTTCCCTTGAGAGTCTTTAAATTCAGCATTCCAAGCCAGTGACGCCAAACACTCTGCAACGTTTAGGTTAAGTTGGAGATCCCAACAGCAAACATGCTGCGTAGAAGTGCTGTATTATGGCATCTAGTTTTGTTTGCCATTTGCATGATGAATGGCAGTTTTCACTCTGCAAAATTATTGCATGAACAAGACGTCGAAAGCTTGCTTATATTCAAGAAAATGGTGGAGTCTGATCCTAATGGAGCTTTGGTTAATTGGCATCCTAACTCCATACACTACTGCAACTGGAGTAATGTTGAATGCAATTCAGCTGGCAGAGTGGTGAAGCTTGATCTTTACAGCATGCAAATCCAAGGTACAATATCTCCGTCCCTCGGCAATTTATCTTATCTCACGTACCTGGATCTTTGCAATAATTCATTTCATGGTACAATTCCTCCCCAGCTGGGCACCTTGAAAAACCTGCAAACTTTGTATCTATGCGAAAATAGGCTCCAGGGTACCATTCCTGACACATTTACAAACCTTACAAAGCTGCAAATACTATCCATTGCACAGAATAACTTGCATGGTAGCATTCCTCACAACATTGGCCACATGTTCAGTCTTCAGATACTCGCCCTCCAAACAAACAATCTCTCTAGTTCAATTCCCTCTTCCATAGGAAACCTCTCTTCTCTGGAGCAGTTGTACATTTATCGGACATCCATAACCGGCACATTACCACAAGAAATTTGCAAGCTAAAGAATCTGATGTTTCTGTATGTTTTTGAAAATCCTCAATTGGCTGGTGATATTCCTGAATCAGTTGGCAACATGTCTAGACTTAGCCATGTAAACATGCATCAAAATGCTTTTACAGGCTATGTTCCTTCTCAGCTGGGCACACTGGAAAACCTATCTGTTCTCTACTTGTCGAGAAACAACCTAATAGGTAGCATTCCTCCATCTTTAGGGAACTGCAGCAATCTTCGTACACTTGTATTTGATAAAAATCAGCTGACAGGAGTCATTTCTCTGCAGTTTGGAAGGTTGTCGTTGACTGTTTTTAGGGTAATGTCCAATCGTCTTGTAAATGATGGCTCTCCCACAATTTCTATTTTATCTGCTTTTTCAAATTGCTCCACCTTAAATGTTCTGGATCTATCCTCCAACAAGCTAAAGGGAATGTTGCCAGAAGTGTTCCCATTCAACCTGTCGACACTACTTTTGAATGGGAACTTTATATCCGGTCCAATTCCATGGAAGGCCTTGGGGAAACTGGAAAACCTGATAAATCTTGATTTGTCTGATAACAAGCTCACAGGTCGTGTTTCTGGGTCGATGGGAGAATTCAAGAAAATTCAAAGAATTGCTCTAGGTAATAACAAATTGCAAGGCAGCATACCCTCTGAAATTGGGAGGCTTGGCTCTACTCTGTACGAGCTTTCAATACAAAATAACTTGTTGGGGGGAATTCTTGATGCAATTGGTAACCTGACAAATCTAATACGTTTAGTCTTGGATCATAATCACTTGTCAGGTTTGATCCCTCCCAGCTTAGGACAATGTTATAAATTAGAGCTGCTGGACCTTTCTTCAAATAAGTTCGATGGCTCCATCGCACCGGAAGTGGCAAATCTCTACAATATTCAAATCTACTTCAATTTGTCCCACAATTCCTTGCATGGAAAATTGCCAGCAGAAATTGGTAAGATGATTCACACTGAAGCCATAAATGTTTCAGCAAATAGAATCAGCGCCACCATTCCATCTGTTCTTGAAGGCTGCAACAACCTACAACAACTAGATTTATCGTTTAATGAGTTTCAAGAATCAATTCCGAGGTCTCTGAGCAACCTGGAGAACCTCGTGTCCATGGACCTTTCCCACAACAATATTTTTGGTTCAATACCTTTTGACCTTGAGAAATTGCAGATGCTTAAGATCCTTAATCTTTCATTCAATGTTCTAAGTGGAGAAGTTCCAGAGGGAGCATCATTTCGTCATTTTAACAAGCTATCATTTTTAGGAAATCCGAAGCTCTGTGGAGAATGGGTACAGCTACCTGCTTGCACATCCGTGGCAAACACTCACATTGATGCCAAGGTAAAAATCATTGCTCCAGTTGCTGCCTACGCTGGTGTTTTGGTAATTTGCCTTGTTTTCTATGTATCAATCTACTGCACAAGGAGTCTGAAGGATAGAGGGGATAGAGGTGTGTTAAATTGTGAATTTGACAACTGGAAGAAGAACTATGGAAATCGGTTCTCTTACAGAGACATCAGCGAAGCCACCGGAGGATTCAACATCAACAAGCTGCTGGGTTCCACAATCCTGGCCTCCGTATATAGGGGCACTCTCAGAGATGGCACTGATGTGGCTATTAAGCTCCTTAACAAAATTAATCAAGAAGCCTTGAAAGGTTTTGTTTCAGAATGCAAGGCCTTGAGCATGGTGAAGCACAGAAATTTAGTAAAAATCATCGGTTTTTGTTGGGAAGGCGCACACAAAGCCCTGGTCATGCCACTGATGCCCAAAGGAAGTTTGGCACAAGCCCTGCAGAGAGAGAATGAATACCTGTCCTTCAGAGAGGTGGTGAATATAGCCATGGATATTGCACATGGGCTAGAATACCTGCATCATTATAGCAGTATTCAAATCATCCACTGTGACATAAAACCCAGCAACATCTTGTTTGATGAAGATATGGTTGCTCATGTTGTTGATTTCGGTATTGCAAAGTTCCTTTGCACTGATTCTGTATCTTCCTTATCTTCTAGTTTGTCTCTTGCAGGATCAATTGGTTATATTCCTCCAGGTACCTACTTACATCCTGGTACTTTGGCTTTATTTGAATTTTCTGAAATCATCCTTTATTTGACACTGCCTAAACTTTACCCTTACAAGCCTCTATAATAGAGGTTTCTGTTATACATGATATTTATGGTTAGTCGTTACACATTCACTAATTTAGATTTTAAGAATTTTCTTAGGATTGGTTTTGACATGATAATGAATTTGCAGAGTATGGAGGAGGGGGAATGGTGTCGCCTAAGGGAGATGTATACAGCTATGGAGTAACCTTGTTAGAAATGGCAATAGGTAAAAGCCCAACTGATGAAAATCCTGATGGGTTTTGCAATTTACAGAGTTGGGTGCTGGATTCATTCCCTAATAAATTAGAACAAGTGTTGCACAAAAAGCTGCCATTGGAATGCATTGAGGATACTTTGCTGTGGAATTGCATTTTTGACTTTATAAAAATGGCACTATGCTGTACCAATGAAAACCCTTACCAAAGACCAGACATGACCTTTGTTTCCCGTTTCTTGGAGGAACTTTCCAAGAGAATCAGTGTTTGAGGTTCATCTCCAAGAGAATCTTAAATAAGAAGCCACTATCATGCACCAATAAAGTCCCTCACCTAACACCACTCAGCGCCTACGGTGTCTTCTTCAACACCACTCAGTGCCTACGTTGTCTTCTTCTTGAAGAGTCAACATCTAAGTTTCACTCCACCATTCAAAGTATATTATCCTCCAGGGGTTATGCATAAGTTTCCAGCGTGCATATTGATTAAGTTTGTGGGGTGTATTATCCTCCAAGGCTTATCCATATTTTTGATGCGTGTGCTTATGTCTGTATTATGCATTATACCGTCTGGGCGTTCTTCACGTTTTGATATTATACTTATTAGTAAACAAATTTTGTTAACTTTTGTTGCTTTTTTCAAGTTTCCGCTTGAGAATAGAATTAAACTTAGGAATTAACCATGAACGCTAAAGATACGTTAAGGAATTGCACCTTCCAAGCTTTTTAATTACCGTTGGCAGTTTCGTACCTGTTTCACGGGGGGAACTCGTGGCATATTGACAACTAAAATTTTTCCCCTTTAAATTTAAGGATGATAACCTTAAATTTAAGAGTCCGAGTACCTTATTAGTATTTGTAAGACGTTACTAGATGCTCTTTTGGATCTAAATCTTTGATTATGTTTATGCTTAAGACAAACAACCAATATAATATTTAGTTGGAACATAGTTAATAATTTAAGTATTTTAAGAATAACTTAGATGTACAACATTTTTTTTCATGGTAGGGTAAGTATTAGAAGAGTACTTTATATTAAATAAAATAAAATAAAAACTTTTTCATTGGGTAAATAAAATAAGTACTATAATTTTTCTATGTGTGGCATGTTTGTGTTGGCCCTAATTTTCTAAAGTGGTGGTTTATGAATCTTAGCCAACTTTTATTAATAAACCTTTATGAATGTCGTCAATTTCCAAACAAGTTAAAATCTCCTATTCTAAAGTTGCTTTTGTTTATATTAATAGGTATAGAAGATAGATGACTATATATACCCTAGGACATATAGCCAACATGAAACATTCATAAAACTTAAAACCAACTTTATAAAGTAGTGTTACCCCAATAATTTAGGGTGTTTGAAATTTAAGGAATTGATTATAAATTAAAGGAGTTGAAATTGAACCAACATTAAGATTAAGTAATACCAAATGTTAGGTGTTTAATATTAATTCATGGTTTATTGTTTATTAGAATCGACCAAATAGATTAAACACAAAGAATGTGTAAGAACGTTAATTTTACCAAAGCTCTATGGATCACTTAAAAATTTTCAGGCCTTCTAGATATGCTTTAATGCTAATCAAACTTAAAATAAAAATACCTTTAAGAAAAATATTTCAATTAAAAAAGTGAACATCATATTAATAATTAGTCAAGTGTTTCCTTAGCCATAAAAGTCATGGCATTTGATGAGAGCAGTTACTCTAGTAGTTATTCTAATTATTAGAGTGGTTACTCTAGCGGTTTCTTTAGTAGTTATTCTAATTATTAAAGTGGTTACTCTAGTGGTTTCTTTAGCAATTATGCTAATTATTAGAGTGGTTGCTCTCATTATTAGAGTAGTTGCTCCCAAGCCTATAAATACAATGCCCACGTGCACAATTGGGAGAAAAAGTCTTATAGCAGTCAAGTAGCAAAACTCTTGTAATCTGTTTTAAGGTTAGAATATTTTCCAAGTGCCCGCAGTAGGATGTTAAGTGTCGACAGATCTTTATTCGAGCATTGTGTACCTGAGCACACCTTGTGTATAGCAATAAAGATGAGCTCTTTGATTCATCCTTATAGCACTTGAGATTTGTTTTCTTACACATTTCTTTTATTTTATTTTCTTATACATTTATTTTATTTTATGCACTTTATATTTTTGTTATTAGCATAGTAATTCATTTTGATCAATTAAGAAAATCGTTAAATTACACTCAGTACGATCACTTTGAACATGTGTGCAATGCTTGGTAACCTAGTAACGATTAGCGTTTGGTAATCCTAGTAGCGTTGCACTGGTTCAGGATGTGTACGACAAGTGAAAATGGATACTGGTGTTAGGATTAGTTAAAGCCTAGTTAATCAGTAGTTAAGTTAAATTAGTCACTTAGTTATCTCTCTCTCCTCCCTTACTAGCAACAGGACATAAAAACATAAAAGCTATAAAAATCATATGCCTCAAGCTTACTTAACCATACAATTGTGAGATACCAGTAAGCTTGAGAAGACAATGATCAACCAACCCGTCCTTGCTCCAAAAAGGCGCATAGGCACTTAGTCCTTGGAATTCGATCGGATCGTGTGTGAAATGCTCGTATTCGTATGGTTGAGCATAGGGGTACCTCGCCACTCATCATTGGCACCATTGCTAAGGACTTAGTTGTTTGTGTGCTAACTAGAACATAGGAAATCATTCACATCATTGGAACGAACCCTTAGGGTTAGTTGAGAAAATAATAAACAAGAATACATTGCACACTTGATGAGTGGCGAGGTACCCCTACACTCAACCATACGAATACGAGCGTTACATGCACGATCCGGTTGAATTTCGCAGACTAAGTGCCTACATGCCTTATAGAACACTTAAGATTAATCGTTCGTTGTCTTCCCAGACTTACTTGTATTTGTCACGGTTGTATGGTTAAGTAAGTCTGAGGTATGTGATTTTTATATCTTTTCTGTTTTATTGCCTATGCTAATGAGGTAAAGGGTGAAGAGACTAATTAACTAAATTTAACTAACTAACTAAGCCTTAATTAACCTAGCATCATCATCCGTTCCCACTTGCCGTTCATACCCTGAACCAATGCAACCTTCTGGGATTACCAAACGCTAGTCGTTACTGGGATTACCAAGCATAACGCACATGCTCGAAGCGGTCGTATTAAATGCACTTAACTATAGGAGAAGGGTTGAGAAAGATTTAATTAACTAATAAAGCATTGAAACGATAAATGATAAATAACAATAATTAAAGTCCTAATTAGCTTAGTCCATGCACTGCAAGGTTTATCCAAAAGTTTGTCTTTATTTCTGTACACAAACTTGTGTTCAGGTACAATATTTGCTCAAATAAAGATCCGTTCACTTTCGAGCTCCTACTGCAAGCACATGGAAATTATTTTATCTCTGGAGAGGCAAAATTGCCAAAGTTTCACTAAAGTCTAGATCTAGATGGAGAAACAAGGAAGAGTTGCCTCTTATTTATACACTTGGTAGTGCACCGTTAGTTCCATTCAGTCAAGAATCCCATACCTTCCCAATATTTTGTAAGGAACTCAAGGATGAGTTTTTATTCAGTCATGGGGGTATGATGGGATGCGATATCGCATGTGCCGCGATATCACGTCAGCCACGATATCACATCCCCTGCGATATCACGTACGTGATATCGCAGAGGGCTACGCAATATCCTCCTTTTGGAACTTGCCCATCTAGATCATTGAACGAAAGATTGAGACTTTGAAGCATTTACAGTTTCTCAAGTTCAAAGGGTATGGGACTAGAAATATTGTTGTGGGAAAGGTCCATGGACACTAGGTATCCCAGCTGGCTCAGAGACCCTGGAATGGATCCTTGAAACTCATTAAAAGAGAAATTCAGATATTGCAGGTTTTTGCAACCTTCAAGACAAGCCGAAACTGTGCCGTTGATTCTTTGCTAAAACATCTATTGCTAGCGCATGAATCATGTGACCAATTTCTATTGGCAATCTCCCATGCAAAGCGTTGCATGACAAATTACAGTAGAATTGAATGTTGTATAGATTTGCCACCTCCGATGGGATGGAGCCTTCAAACTTATTTGAAGAAAGGTCTAGAAGCTCTAATATGTAACATTCTCCTAAGTTGGAAAGAATGGTACCTAACAAATTATTATGATCCAAGACTAAACATCTTAGATTTTTCAGGTTACCATTTGCATAATTCTGCCTAACAAGTAGTTATTGGGTATTGAAAGCTCAGACAGAGCAGAGCTAAGCCACCCAATTTCAGCTGGTATTCTGCCTTCCAACTACTTGTTTCCTAAAGAATTTTTTTGAATTTTCTTGAATTCTACCACCAATCCAAAAATCCCTGCTGTGAACTTTTGCTAGACAAATCAAGTTCTATTAAGTTTTCCAGCCTTGATAAGGCATCCCAAGGAATTGACCCATAAATATGATTCCCATTCAACGTTAGTGAAGTCAAGTTTCATGGGAACACTCTGGGTAATATTCCAATAAGCTTGTTGAAGGATAAATCTACAGACACTAAATGAGCTTGTACAAGAGTAATCTTCAGTAATTCATAAATTCTTAGATTCAACATCTATTAATTTAAGAAACTAAGCATACTCTAAATAACAAGTTTGGCTTTCTAACATTGAATGAACTTACAAGTTGAATTGCAAGTTGTATGCATGACTAATAATTGAATTGGTGATATCATAATTAGAGTTATTTTAATAACTAAAGGTAATTGGAAAACAAGGATCCTTTGATAAGATGATTGCATTTTGCTTATCACTTACTCTTATCTAGAGTCATTAACTAATTATTATAGCCAAACTGCTTATTTGAGAAACACAAATAGGATTCCATCACTAAGAATTCAAATAGGCATATAGCTTAAAATTCCTTATCAAGAGTGAATATACTAACTATGCAATATAAATAGCATTGAGGATGAATACCACATGTTTTTCTTTAAACAATGTTCTGTAATGTAAGCATATTATATATAATTACGGTATTACAACAATACTCATAGCACTTACATTTCTACTATCTAGTAGATCCAAAGGGGTTTATAAATGTAATAAAATTTCAGTTTTTAATTTTCTAGTCTTCATATAGACATATTGGTAATATGTTGAATTGTTGCATCCAAACAACTTTAACAAAGTTCAAATTAGGAATTGTTTTTCTAATGTTGATTTATAGTTATTTAGCTTGTATGATTAATTTGTGTTCTAATCACTATACTACACCCCTAAGCCAAGATAAATGCATATTGTAATAGTGAACATTATGAAAAAAAGAATTAAGCAAACTATAAAAATAACTTAACCAAGTTTCATATTCATCTCTGATGTGGAAACCCTTGCTAAGGTATCCTCCAAAAACAACTCCCAATATTAGCACTCAAATGTTGTGGAAAGTGGATAAGGGCTTCCACATTAGGGATAGATATAGATAAAGAAGAAAATCCAATAATAAACATGTTAGATGGTAAAATAAGGAAAATCAACATTGCCTACCTCTAAAAAACAAGATGAAGAAAGGAAAAAGCTTGAGATTTCGACAAAGGCTAGAAACTTTTCTACCTAGAAAAAGAAAATCAACGCAAGGAAGTGGCATCATCTTTGATCAATTTGTTAAAGATAAGATGGTACAAGTATACCACCATAGTGATAGTATTATGGATATAAAACTTATATTTGGCAATAAGATCATCAACATTATCAATGTAAATGCTCCAAAATTTGACCTAACAAATTCGATCAAGCAAAGTTTTTGAGATTCAATGGATTTTGTTATTTAAGGAACTTTCAAACAAAAAATCATATTTATTGGCAGGGATTTAATGGTTATGTTGGATCTATGAAGATTATATATGATAAGATTCACGAAGGACACGAACTTGGAAAGTGAGATGAGATGGAACATTTGCTACTACAAGTTGTAAGTGCCTACAACTTTAGCTATTGAAATGGTGGTATCTTGAATGTTCTAAATTTTCTACATGTACTTGCACCTTGAATCAATATATACAATGCATGGAACTCATTTATTTTAACTACTCTATGTTAATTTTCAAGGAAAGATCTTTGATGTCCAATTTCATATCTATTATACTCAACTAGGCTCTTCCCATAATAATTGAAAATTCTTCCCTGTTACCTCCTATGTGAATCACCAAGAAATCTATACGATAAGACCACCCACTTATAGTGAACACAACATCATCAACCTATCTTAGTGGTATAATAACAACCTTATCTATAATCACTAACTTGATATTGCTCTTCTTCAGTGTGGGTAGGTCATAGGCTTTGTACATTTCCTATAAAATGATGTTTAACGTTGAACCTAAGTTTAGTAGAGCTTTGCATAGTGGATTTCCTGCTAAGATTGGTTATCTTTTATAGAAGAATGTCAACTTTGATTTGGACTCTACATGAGTAAGGACTACTATTTTAATAGTGGTGTTAGCATTTGTTTGTCCTATTGGATGAATTTGTTAATCACATGGAGGCATTTGAATGTTGTTACCCTTTGTTGCTCTCTTACTTAGATGAAGTGATGGGTTCACTAGGATAATCCATAAGGCTTGAAAGTCATAGTGAAAAAAGGGCATTTCCTGTGTTAATGTTTAAAACTACTAGCACCATTATCCATATGTATGTATGCTACAGGTGGCAATTTTTATGATTTCATACAAACATTTGCTGCAAATTAGTCAACTATCATTTTACATTATTCCTACCACCTTTTACATTTCCACCTACAATTGCCTACTTTCTCTGACTTTGTTTCTCCAAGGACTTATGAAAGCAAAGAAGAAAACTGGAAACTGAATGATTTCAAGCCAGAGAACTGGAAACTGAATGAAAAATTGATTACCAATGAGTCACCAACAATTCCGACGTTGGTCTGTTGCAGCATCATTTACGTGGTTTTAAGCTACTATGCTGATATCTGCACGAGACTGCCAGAGAGTCTTAGATGCTTTATTCCGAAATCTACAGAATCCTATCAATGAAGAAAAATTTCTGCATATTTTAGTGGATAATGTGCTGCGGAAAATTCCAACAGTTATGTGCATTTTCTAGACAAAAACTTTTACGAAACTTTGAGACCCAAATCCATATTGATAGTGAATAGCGGGTTGAAGAAGGTATCAAATGATCATCAACCTACATAACAGATTTAACAACATGAGGATCTGACCATAATGTATATGAATCACAGGTAGCACACAAACATCTTTGTTTTCTAACACCATCTAAAAAAGAAATCAGGTTTTTGTCTCTTGATGGAATATTCAACAATTGGCGTCAATGCCTTACCGAGCAAATCTGTGGCTAGATCCATGACTATTATGAATGGTGGTATACCACTTTGGACTTTGACCGTTTGGAAAAATTTATCAAATCCAATTTGACTGAACATTTAATTTGTCAAGTGTGGATAGACCCTGGGTGGCAGAAAAAAGTATCAAATCCAATTTGACTCTTACAAGTCATAGAGCAATTAGTCCATGCTCTACTTATAGCTTGGGTCTACCTCAACAAACCTAACCAATGATAGGTAGCTCAAGAGGTTAGATCATTGTAACAAACATAGCTAGTGATAATTAGCTAAAGCAATTAGTGGGAAAGAGGTTTCTAGTTCGAATCACACTTAAGGTATCATTATACTTCCTAATAATTCTTCTAAATGGTCATTCTTTGAGGTTCCAAACAAGCCTAAAGCCAAACAGTTTACACATACCCCTTTATGTGAAATGAATGAAATTGTTCAAGCTTGCAATGACATGTTCCTAAGAATAGAGTAACGTTGTTTCCATTGCAAGTATGTAGTGCTATGAAGGTTGTATATGAATGTGAAAGTGGAGAGAACACTATACGTGCGCAGAGAATAGCCAGTTATAATAAGGGCTTTCATATAACTACCTCATGATAAATGACAGATGTTGTGCCTATTGTATATATTTTAAGAATTAGTATGAATATTTCTGTCTATGGTTAAAACAATACTTTTTGTTCCTTAAATATAGAATCCATGCCTTGTGATAACCTTTATCCCATCATTTTGATAGCTGATTTTGGTGAAGAAAACTAGAGAGAAATACCAGGAAAATATAATTTTAAGGGTTTATTAAAAGGAAAAAATAATTCATATGTAAACTTGAACATTTCATCTTCAGGATCGAAGCATCAGAACATGTCAATCCTTTAACTTCCAAATGAAAATTTGGAAGAAAACAATGAACCCCATGTTGAATGTTTTGACAAACAGATATTTTAGATCATATAATATCAATGCATAGCAACATCCTTCTTTGATTGATCCCTGCAAGAAGATTTGTTATATAAAAAATTTAAATATAAAACCTATCACTTAATAAAAGAATTGAACCTTCTAGTAATTAAAATGCATTAAGGATCTAGCTCTTCATTGAGGAAAATGGCAAAAGATAACTCATGTAACTATCCCCATTTTGCTGGGACAAGGCAAAGAAGATTATGAGTAATTAAAATGAAGGGCCTAATATAATGAAACATATTTTATTTAAAAGGGTAACTTTGCAATGGCTAAAACTGAACTGTGTAATCAAAAACAGTTTACTTCATTTCAGAATCACTGACTACCAATAAAAGGCTATCTTAATACATATACATACCTTAATACATATACATACTAAAATGCTTAGCCTAAAAAAAGAAGTATTAAGAAAATGAAAAATTTAAATTATTAGAATATTTCATAGAGCAAGGAACAAGCTACACGTTTGTGATCCTATAAAAAATAATAGAACATACCCACGAGCAGAAGCCCAGCGTGACAACTGATATAACTGCACAACTTCATTTGAGGCATGACATGCTAAAAGAAGATAATTGCGAGGCTGAACCATCCAAGCATATCTCATGAACAAGCCTGAGTATATACACATTGCTGCACATTCAGATAAACATAAGAAGCCAAAACAAAGCAGCTATGGTGTCAAAAAAACCACCATTGGACATAAGAGTAATGAATCTGTGAGAACAAGAATCAGTAACACTAAGAATTATTAAAGAAAGACTAATAAGTAAAAGTAAATGAACAAGTAGTCTGTTGCATGAATGTTACCATCATTATAGTTAACATTGATCATTTTCTTCTTTACTCAATAAAATCCCTAGCTAATTCTGAAGTATATCCCTTTACAACATATAGTACACAGAACAGAACTGTTTTTATTACATCCTAAATCCCAGCGATTTG
>MNCI01032328.1:39093-73648 GCA_015680685.1 Gnetum montanum | reverse complement strand
ACTATGTTGTGCTAGTTTAAGGTCACAGCAAACCATTGTGCTAATTTAGGGTCTTAACAGACCATATGTGCCAGTTTATTGTTGTAGCGGATGGTGGATGAGCTAGTTTAAGGTCCTAGTAGACCATTTGTACTAATTTAACATCATAGCGGACTCTCTGTGCCAGTTTTACATCATAGTGGACATTTGTTTGCCAGTTTTACGTTGTAGCAGATGAACTTTGCTAGTTTTACGTCATAGCAGACGAGATTACCTTCGTCAGTTTTATGTCGTAGTGGACATTTGCCACCTTTGCCAGTTTTATATCATAGCGGATGTTTGTTTTCCAATTTTACATCGTAGTGGATGAGCTTTGCCAATTTTATATCATAGAGAATGAGCTTACCTTTGCTAGTTTGATGTCATAGTAGACGTTTGCCACCTTTGCTAGTTTTACATTGTAGCGGACGTTTGTTTGCTAGTTTTACGTCGTAGCGAACGAGCCTTGCCAGGTTTACGTCATAGCGGATGAGCTTAGCTTCGCCAGTTTTACGTCGTAGCAAACATTTGTTTGCTAGTTTTATGTCATAGCAGACGAGCTTTGCCAATTTTACGTTATAGCAGATGAGATTACCGTGTTCATGCTTTAGATGTAGTACAGCTTGAGATATGAATGATTCACCAGATTTGCGAACTCGTTGCCATCCATGTAAGCCAGCTTGAAGGCCCTATTCCCAAAGGCTTTTATGACCATGTATGGACCTTCCCAGTTTTCTGAGAATTTGTTCATATGCTCATGGACAACCTTGAGAATGAGGTCTCCCTTCTGTATTGGCCGTTGATGTGGATTTGCATGATGTTTTTGCCACTGCTTGTTTTGGTAATGCTCTATGCTACTTAGTGTTTGTGAACGCTTCTCCTCTATTGAGTCGAGGTTGATGATCTTCGACTCAGTGTTCTAGGCGTCACTTATGACATCTGATAGGATCATCCAGAGTGATAACACCTGCAATTCAAGAGGTAACATTATTTCAGATCCATACACAAGATTATAAGGTGTCTTACCTATCGTAGTCCTGCATGTAATCCTGTAAGCCCATAGCACATAGAGGATTTGCTCATGCCATCACCTCTTACTATTGTTAAGCATTCTTTTCAACAAGTTGATGATGGACTTATTTGTAGCCTTTGCCTATCCATTCGCCTATGGGTAATATGGTGAGGAGAACAATTGCTTGATGCCAAGATTACTGTAGAAGGTTCGGGTTTTGGCACTACTGAACTATGGCCTATTGTTAATCATAATAGTCATAGGAAGCCCAAACCTTATCATGATGTTGTCTAAGATAAAGTGGCAAACCTACTATGATGTGGTCTTCCTCAGGGGAATAGCCTCAACCCACTCAGTAAAATACTCAATGGCGGTGATGATGAAGCTATGCCTTGCGGAAGACTTAGGCATGATAGGTCTTATGAGGTCTAGTCCCCATCGTTGGAAAGACCATGTGATCTGCATTGGATGTAGCTTTGTAGGTGAAACGTGTATGAGATTTGCATATCTTTGGCACGTGTCACACATCTTGACCTTGGCCAAGAAATCATTCTCCATGTGAGGCCAATAGTACCCTAAGCATATGATTTTTGCAGCCATAGCCCTAGGTGCTATGTATCCACCACATAGTCCCTCATGTACCTCATTAACAACCTTCTGCGTTTGCTCCTCATTTATGCATGCCAGTAGTATCCCATCATAGGAGTGCTTGCATAGGGAATTATCTCCCATGAGCACGTATTGCCGAGCATGCTTACGGATAGCGTCTCTCTACACAGATGTCAATCCGCTTGGGAGCTCATCGTGTTGTAGGTAGGCTTTAATGTTGGCATACCACTCCTGGGTATCCGTAGCACTAATAGAGGCTACGTGTACTGCTTGAATGATAGGCTCCACACACTCGGTAATCAAGTTTGGAAAATTCACAAATAGATGTGATGGGGCATTTAACGCTAGGGTAGCTAAGGTATCTGCTATGGTGTTTTCATTGCATGACACGTGTTTCACATTCGTAATTACAAACTATTTAAGTAGGAATTTTGCTAAGTCACAGTAGGGTTGTAGATGTACAGCTTTGTAGGCATAGACCTTGGTGATTTGATTCACAACAAGTTGTGAATCTCTATGAATTGCCAGGTGTTGTATGCGTAACTCTTGGGCAACTAGGAGAACCTTGGGTAACCCCTCATACTCTGCCATGTTATTCATACAAGGGAACGTAAAATAATAAGCTAAAGAATGCATTTCCATAGAGGGGAAGGAAATGATAATAGTTGCACTACCTCCTCACGTGGTCGAGGCATCATCGAAGTGTAAAGTAGCTTCATGCTGCGACGGGATGACGTTGATAGTGCTAACATGCTTATCTGGGAATTCAAGATCTATGATTGCTTGATCATTGATAGGTGAAGTCATAAGTTGTGTCGCTATAGCTTGACCATTCATTGATGATTGGCTCACATAATGCAAATTAAATTCCATTGTTATTGCTTTCCATTGGGTTATCCTACTGCTTTCATACAAGTTGTTTGTGATAGCTTGGAGTATGTTGCTTTTGCAAATAATGTTAATCTTGCTATGAAACAGGTAGTGTCTCCACTTCTTCAATGCAAACACTAAGACAAGGTAGTTTCTCTCCACCTCATTATATTTTGCCTCATATGCTATCAGTGCATGACTCAGGTAGTACACTGGTATCTCAGAACTGTCATTTTGTTTTTGACATAACAGTGCCATGATAGATGTGTCTGAGGTGGCAAGGTAGATGAAGAAAGGCTTATCCCTTTGTGGTGGGTAAATAGTTGAGAGGTGCAAAAGATATTTTTTTAGATCATCAAAGGCTTGTTGGCATTGAGTTGTCCATTCAAAGTTAACCCCTTTCTTCAATAGATGTTGCATGTGGTGTAACTTGTTGGTCAACTTTGCTATAAACCTTTTGATGAACTGAATTCTATCTTGTAACCCACACAGCTCTTTAAGATCTGTAGGAGGTTTCAGGTTGATGATGACCTTAATTTTGTCAGGGTCCACCCATATCCTAACCTCTGATATTACAAACCCTAACATGCACCCGGTTCTCACCTTGAAGACACACTTTTTAGGATTGAGGTGTAAATCATGAATCTGGCAACACTTGATGACTACCCCTAGATCGTGGGTATGATCAACATCCTCTTTAGATGGGACCGCTATATCATCTACATAGTTGTTCGCATTTTTTAGGATGTAGTCATTAAAGATGTAGGTCTTGGCTCGCTAGTAGGTCGCTCTAGTGTTTTTGATCCTGAAAGGAATCATAGTGTAACAAAAGGTACCCCATGGGGTCATGAAGGTTATTGTTAATTGATTCTTGGGGTTAATGCAAATTTGGTTGTAGCTGGAGAAACCATCCATGAAGGATAACAGAGCATGACCAGCCGTAGTGTCAATGAGTTGATTAATACTTGGAAGTGAGAAATCGTCTTTGATCGTTGCCTTGTTCAGATCCTGGAAGTCTATACAGATTCATATTCCTCCCATTTTCTTAGAAACTACAATGATATTGGACACCCATTTCGAGTAATCAACTACCCGAATGAAACCAGCTTGGTATAGCTTGGTGATTTCATCCCGTACGACCAGTGCAATCTCTGGTTTAACCTTACGAGCCTTCTGCTTGACTGCTTTTATGCATAGGTCTAAGATGATGTTGTGCTATATCAGCCTCAGATCTAAACTTGACATGTTTCTGTATGACCATGCAAAAAATTCAGTGTTTTCCTGCAACACTTTGGCTACATCTTTATGCATTTGCGAATACAAGAGGGAACTAAGTTTCAATGTTTTTACCTTCCCCTTGGATGTGGTCATAGGTGTTTCGATGAGTGGGTCCTTAGTTACATCCCCAACCTCTAAATTTAGGGTTTAGACTAGATGCTCAGGCCAGTCTGGGGGTGTTCCTAAGAATGCTATGGTGTTAACTGTGTATGATTCCTAGTCTATTAGTTCTGGGTTCAGTTGTCTTGCGAGTTTGCCAGGTGGACCTGCTAAAGCTAACGGTGAAGAGAGATCACGATGGAGTTCCATTCTCGCTCAACCTACCAAAATGAGATGAAAGTTTGATTAAGAGGTACCTGTTTGTAACAATTATGCATGGTGAAAACTTGCAAAATAGCAACTAAATGCCAACGATAGACGTAAGTATAAAGTATGATGTAGAGTCATAAAATTTTCTAGTTTAAAGTCGTGGCAGACTATTAAGATGTAGAAACATAAAACTTCTAATCTAAAAGTGTAAAACTGCCGATGTAATAATGCGAAACTGCTAGTTTAGCATCATTGCAAACTGCTTGGACAGAAAAATGCAAAATTGATAATATAAAGAATGGAATGTTGCTAATGTAAAAATGCAAAATTGTTGATGTAATGGTGCAAAGCTGCTAGTTTAATGTCATTGCGGACTGCCAACTGGTTAGAGTACTAGTTTAAGGTCATTTCGGACCACCTAGATGTAGACATGTAGAACTGCTAATATAAAGAACGAAAAACTACTAATGTTAAAATGCAAAATTGCTAGTTTAACGTCATTACAAACTGCCAATGTGTAGAAGGTCAAGATAGCTAGTTTAAGATCTTTGCGGACCATTAACTAGATTGAAACTATGTGTTAGGGTTGCTAGTTTAAGGTCTTTTTGGACCATGGAAAATGCAAGATATTTTTTTCTTAATGGTAAATAGATAGTTTGAACCGTGTCAAAGCTCTTCACCCAGGCCCACTGGTGTGAATGCAAACAGTGCTATGATGTTGTGGCGAGCATGCTACGCTGCACGAAATACTCTGCATTAAATGGAGAGAGAGAATGACAAGTTTCCTTTTCACCATTGTGGCTATAAATAGGGATTAACCCTTGGTAAACTCATCATTTTTACCGTAATAGCGTAGAGCCCACATTTGGAGCACAGAGCGATTTTTGCCAACAGAGAGTAGGGCAATTTAATGTAGCAACGAAGAGAGAATCGACAAGTGAAACAATGGCTCCCAAGAAAGAGCACAAACACCTGGCACTTTCCAAGGTTGAAGAAGTAAAGGAAACCCTAGGGCGTGTGACGTAGGCGCACATCGCGGTGCATGAGGAGACGTCATTGACTCGGTAGGCCACTGTGCTTCCTCTATTTTTTTGTCTCTGTTATTCATTTTTGTTTTTCTTGTTTTGCTCCTAGGATTTTGTTTAGCTATTCGTGTATTTTCTGTCATCATGTTGTCATTGTTTTAGCCCTTACACTGTCGCTGCTGCCATTTCAGCCACGACAGATGTACATACGTTATGCTAAGGTTGCATGCAAGATCGCGTGGACCGCCATCATTGCGGCTGTCATTACTGTAGACGTTCGGATGATTTGAGGCGTTGGCATGTAGATAACATAGCGTAGGACCCTTGGGAGGGTTTGGCCATGTGTGATGTGACATTGTAATACATGTTCTGTCGTAGTGTAATGTTAATCGCTTTATTAGAGCTAATCACTTCATTGCTACGCTAAGCTAATTTCGCTACGCTATTGCCTTCATGTTTTTCACTATGCTATATGCCTGAAGGGAATCATGCTATGCTATATGCTAAAATGCTAGCCTTGCTATGCTAGATGTAAATTCCACTCGGACATGGTGCTAACATTTTCTATTGTGTTGTGTAGGATAACGCTAAGGTCGATTTTGATTGTCCTCAAAATCGTAAGGGTCCTGTGCTGCATCAGCGAACCAGTGGCCAATGTTCCTCCACTCCATACGCATGTGGGATGACAAGCGGTCTGGTTTTGAGAAGGAGCCCTGGAGTTTCTACAATTTCTTCTCCAACACTTCAACGTGATCATTTGGTCACACCTAGTGGAGGAGGTAGCGGCCGCCATAACAAAAACCTTATTGCCTAGGAAAAATAAGTGTATTCTGAGATTTTTGACAAACGGAGAAATCAACAGCAGGTAGGGAGAAGGATCTAGTCAATGTCCTAGAAATTTGAGGCATTTGACCTAGATTTGGGATATGCCCGAGTATAATTACTACAATCTCTACAATACCTTGTTTATCTCACGTCACATAGGAACATGCTTTCAAAACCCACTAGGAACTGTTTACTGTGCCAACGGGTGAGTTTTGTAGCTGTGTTCCACTATGTTATGCAATATTTGCTATGGTAGCCAAATGTTAATAGTGTATTTCTGTAACCAGGTTTTTATCAATAAGGAGGGGCTTCACGACAATACATATGCGTTGACGTTAGCATAGATGGCGCTGCTGAGTTTTCCTCTGCTGAGAATATACACGTAGGTGTGATAGGTCAATGTGGGGGTGAGTACAAAGCCTACCTAACTTGGTATCCTAGATTCTACAATAGATGCAAGAAGTCTAGTTGGTTGGATGAGGGATGGACACCCTTTAAGCTAATCGTCATTGAAGATGTCTTGATTTGTCTTCCATCATTTCCATCACCGTTCAAACTTGTTAAGCTAAATAATGAATTGCTACATGTCTGAGTGTCATTACTGCTAACTGTGCTAATGGCTATAGGGGTGAAAAAGTCCCAAGAGGTGATGGTGATTACCCCTAGGAACCAAGAGGCTAATGTCTTCTTCAAGTATGGGGAAGTGGATGAGAGCCAACGCTGGATATGCAGCATGGCCTCAGAATCCCTGACCAGGCATCTTCAAGATGCTGGGCTCATGGATTTGTTCCTAGTCTCGGACCCAAGTGTCCTTGCCATTGAGATTCTCATCCTAGTGGACTCCTTCTTCGAAAAGGCAGACCGCATCTACACACGTGTACATGGTGTGCGGGTGGTCCTTGAGATTAATGACTAGCTATTTGCAGACCTTTTCGGTGTCCCTGTTGACGGCATCCCTATAGGTTCAAGGACCAAGAGAGAGTTGAACTGTTAGAGGAAGGATATCAAGGAATGGCTAGGGGTTGCAAACGAGCAAAAGGGGATCTCCATGGAGAAAGTCAAGTTGATCGCCGCCAGAGAGGTTTATCCCATCTTCTGGGCTTGTGCTTTTCCCCCAGCTGCTTTCCCAAGGAAAGATCATGGAGATTGAACAAGCTTGGATAATGTAGGAGGTTATGGAAGAGGGCACCCTCTACAACTAGGCTGGACATCTGTGTAAAGGCTTGCGGACTACAGTGGTTGCGCTTCATAAGAAGTAGGAGTCTTGCTTCAATGTACACTACACCTTCTTCATAGCCTATTTGCAGCATTTCACAGAGTTTTTGGTAGTCCATGAGAATGGAGTCTGGGTTATGTGAGATCGCAACCAAATATCCAAACCATGGATCTACCAAGTCTTTCGAAGCACCTGAGCCCAAGATCCCCTAGAATCTATTGGGGAGTCATTCTCTATGACGACTACGGATTGAGTGGCCCATAACTTTCGTGGCCAGGATAGCATGGAAGGGGTGCCCCCTACCGTTATTGGTAGCGTATCATAGGGGAAATGCCTCATCGTTGAGATAGTGACTACTAAGTTTTAGCGAAGGAGGCCTTCTTCGACTAAGGAGACCCTCTGTACAAAAGAAGAGGAAGGGTAGACACTACGGTTTAAGGTACACAGGATGCAACCTCCTATCGGTAAATGCTTATGTTAATTTCTTTGCCTATTTTGTTAATGCATGCTACATTATGCTGCGCTAAATAACGTAACATAGCATAGCACCTAATTTACACTAACTTGGTTTGCATTAAACGCAAATATGTTGCTTTTTTTTTGCTGCTAGAGGAAGAAGAAGAAGAAGAAGACGATGAAGAAGAGGTGTCAGCTCCAAAGATGGGGGTGGCAAATAAAGACATGGGGGGCCTAATCATAGAGGAAAGGGCCCTAGTCAAGAGGAAAGGAGATCCTATCACTAAGTAAGGGGCTCTTGTTATTAGGGAGAATCCTCCTACTAATGAGGAGGACATTTTTGGAGGCACAAAAGAGTCTCCTATGGATGAAGAGGATGCTAGTGCCTTGAAAAGAAAGGCATCAACTAATAAAGAGGAAGCTCGCATCAATCGTAAGGGGATTTTTGCCAGAGGTCCTTTTGCTGAACACAGTCCAGCATCAGGGGAGCGAACAAGTGCCAAAGGTGATACCATAATTTTGAGTCAGGATGAAGAGGAGTTGCAATTAGACGTTGGTGAGTTTGACAACATACATTGTCGTTTACATTACTCTCATCTTTATTGCAGCCCACCTTGGTCACTACTAATGCATTTGGTTGCATGATAGACACCAATGTCGATACTGCAGAACCTATCTTGACTCACTTAGAACTATCGGCCGAGACTTCTGATAAATTTACATTCATGCAGGGGGTCGTCGATGACATGGTCAGCCATCTCAAACAGGTCGACCCCAAAGTGGGTAAGTAAAGTAGCTACGCTAAGCTCTTTTAGGTTGCTATACTACATGTCTTGAGCTGCTAACCTTGCTATGCTAATGTGACTAATGCATTGTTTGGATGTTTGTAGCCTCTAGACTCAAATGGGACCTAAAACATGCGTTGAAAGTTAGTGTTGTGCCTACATTCTCGCCCAAAGTGGCTGAGGTGCCTCGTCGCATATACAACGAGGCTAGTAAATGTGCTTTGCACTCAACATGCTCCTTGTGGCAGTGTAGGCGCTTCAACAAGGACTTGTGGAAATGGGTCCAAAGGGCTGAGAAAGAGAAGGTCAAAATAAGTGCCAAGGTGGGAGACCTCAAATCCAGGAACGAGTTTCTCATAACCCATGATAGAAATGACAACAGTTGGCGCACGATGATAATAGATTATGCTAGATATTGGATAGTCGTGTGACACAACAATGAGGCCACCTGAGAAATAATGGAACAGCAGATGCAGATGGACTTCTTGGCTCAGAATAACCAAGACTGGAAATATTAGAGCGCTAGAGTTTACGAGTGGGGGCAATCCCAGAAAAACCATAAACACATGTATAAACTAGAATGTTCCACCAACCACAAACTATACAGGGATGCTTTAGTGAAGGCATTTATCTATGAAGCATTCGTGAATGCCATTGGCACTTATGAAGCTTACAGCAAGTTCATGGAGTAGGTAATAGTCACTGAATTGCCTGAACGGGAAGTGGACCTTCCCACAGGTGTGACTGCTACCACCTCCTTTTCCTTGGGATTGTCGAGATGGACAGCTACTGAGAAGGAGAAGTTTTCCGCAGACACTGAACCAAGAGACAAGCACTAGGCCAATATCATGGAGGAAGAGGTCTGGCACCACCTCTAGCTTCATTTGGATTGTATACCTTTCGAAATAGACTTAGGGCCATCTTGGGTTAGTCACATTCTACTATGTAAATGCTTAAACGCTATCTTAGCTTTCATGTGTGGCCCTAACTAACTACTTCACTTTACCATGTAGGTTCCAGATAAGGATGCAGGGCCCATAGAGGGTGAAAACAATGAGGCAAAAGAAGGAAATGAAGATGCAGACAGTGCAAAAGGGGATGATGTAGGGGCAAACGATGCGGGCGAAGATGATGTAGGTGAAGATGACCCATGACAACATGAGTTTTTTTTATAAATTTTTGAATTTTGTGTGAAACTATCGAAAACATTGTTGAAGTGGAAAAAATTTTGAATGGAAAAGAAGTATTTTGGAAAAAGCATTGATTTTATGTTGGCTTATGCATTGTGTATGTGGTTAATTTTATGTTAAACTTTCATTTTTATGTTTTAGTTCTAGGCCAATTCGGGCCGTTGCTAGTTTTAGGCCGTTTTGGGCCATTGTTAATTTTAGGCCATTGAGGGCCATCACATGGTAGCGTAGTTTTAGGCCATCTCGGGCCCTCGCTAGTTTTAGGCCATTTCGGACCATCACTAGTTTTAGGCTATTTTGGGCCATCATTAGTTTTAGGCCATTTCAGGCCCCTATGTAGTAGCATAGTTTTAGGCCATTTCGGGCCATGAGATGGTAAAGAAGCGATATGCTAATGATTTAGAGGAAAGCTAATTGGTGCCTAGCGTAGATGGATGGGTGCAAAAGAAAGAGGTGATAAATGTACAAAGATGCCAACTGGGCTAAAAGTAGTGCAGTTGCTACGCTATGTGTAACTACTTCTTGACCCATCATGGATTGGACGAGGCATAGGGCTGAGGCACATTGCCATGACCTTCGTCCATATAATTGTCCTCCTCTTGGAAGGGTAACTTAGTCCACACATTTTTATCTTCTGAACTGGCTTGCTAAGTTGGTTCTATTGCTAGTTGGTTAGTGTCTACGGAGACAAGCGCTTCATTCTCAGAGGTTATGACCTTTAAGCCCTATTCCATGTCTATGTTATTGATGGCTTGTGTCACTACTTTGTTGCCATGGATCACCACCTACCTGTTTGCATAGGGTAGATGGATCTCCTGATGAATGTGCGAAGAGACAGCCCTAAGTTGTGCTAACCATGACCTCTCCAAGATCAGGTTAAACTCGGGCATCTCTTCAACCACAATAAACGTTGCATTTGTGGGGAATTGATCCCCTGCCACGAAGTCAATATGGACTATGCCTGTACCGACCGAAATCGTTGGTGCAAGGCTGGAACATTACGAGCACCGAAAGATCTATGGACAAGCACAGTCGACCCTGCCTCCCCTTGAGGGCAAGCTGAAACGGACAAAGGCAGAGTGCCTTGAATGGTTCCCACGCAGATCAAACAAGGACTTCCCCAACGTTTGCCGCTACAACACATTGGGTTATATGTAGACAATGCACGTTAAATGTAAACCATAAACAAGCACGATAATGTAAATGAGCCTATAAACGTAAACTGAAAAAAAATGAAGAAAACTGCAATAAATCTGAGCAAAATGTAAACTGTTTTGTATTGAGAATTGATTACAAAGTGCACCGGTCCAAACGCAGTTGTGGCTTTGACACAAGATGGACGAAAGGCCCCGACATGTGTAGGGATGACTCGGCTAGTTCGTAAGGCAGGCGGAGCGTAGAGATTGTGTGTACAGCATACAGGGCTCTCCAACGTAAGAGGGTTTTTGAGCTCTGATCTATAGCGTAAATGTCTCTTGTGTCTGCTCCGGTAAATTTTTTCCACCTCTGAAAATGTGGAAAACTGGGCTTTTTATATGTGGGGTTTTGCTGGGAAAATCGGGTTGGGAGACACGTGGCGTATCGACCGGTTGCTTACAATTTAGAAACATTGTATACATTGGGCGTATACGCTACATCAGGCCAACGTATACGCTGGGTGTATACGCTGGACTTGTTGGGCGTGTGGACTTGGATGGAAGCTGGTGTATACGCTGGGCATATATGCTGATGGATGCTGGTGTCTACGTTGGGCGTCTACGCTGATGGATGCTGACGTCTACGCTGATGGATGCTGAGCGTAGAGGATGCCAACGTAAGTGTATAGCATGCCAGCGTAAGCCAAAAATGTGCCCAGCGTATACACATAAAAATGCTCCATTTTAAGGTCAAAAATTGATTTTTGGGTACCCAAGAGCTGCTGGAAACCCTAGGGAAGGTCCTGGGGGGTCTGGATGCTCGATTCTGGCACGTTTTGACTCATTTCTGGGGCCCGAAAGTCTCTCTATGCCTGGCTTATGCCGGGCGTATATGCTGGGCGTAGAGGAATGAACGAACATCATTTGGAGCCTGAAATTTGATTTTCAAGTGCCTGAGATCTACTGGGGACGTTGGGGAAGGTCTTGGATGGTCCAGACGCTCAGTTCTGGCACGTTTTGACCCATTTCTGGGGCCCGAATGTCTCTCTACGTTGGGCTTACGTTGGGCGTAGAGGAATGAACGACCATCATTTGAAGCCCAAAATTTGATTTTCAAGTGCCTGAGACCTACTGGGGACCTTGGGGAAGGTCCTGGGGGGTCTAGACACTCCACTTTAGCATGTTTTGATGAGTTTTTGAGCCCCGAAAGTTGCTGTACGCTGGGCCTTACGCTGGGCATGTGCAGGCCAGCGTACAGGATGCATACTTAGTGAAAACCAAGTATTTTGAGCTTAAAATTTGCCAAGTTTGATGCCAGATGTCATCGTAGTATTCTATGGGTCCCAGGGAACTTTCACTTGCTTGCTTTGACTTTCTTTGATGCTATTTTGAGGCTTTCAAGCTTGGTCATGCTAAGGACCAACATGACTTAGCTTAATTTCTGTCTTCCAGTGTTAGCCAAATTTTTTTGTGGTGTTTCAGTGCCCTTTAGCACGACTCATGCCCCATTGAAAAAATTTAAGCATGATGTTGTTGTGGGCCTGATCTGGTTGAACAAACCTAGCTTGTCCACAATAGGGAAAGGGATGACATTTGTGGCAGCTCCATCATCAACATGCACCCTTTGGACCTTGTGTTGGCCAACCCAGATTGTGATGAAGAGAGGTGTTGTAGTCACTTGACCCTTTTTAGGGTCTTTCCTAATGGAATTATCTCAGAAATTCAATTGGAATGGCTTTGGCTTTGTAGGCACAAAAGGAAGCATGATCAAATGGATCACCTTCTCTTCTGTTGGCATGTTCTCGTCAATCGGGATTGCCGTTAACATGCGGACCAAAGCCCCACGGTGTGCTGTAGATGTCATAATTAGGTTATATAGGCTCAACGTAGTGTTTTCTATTTTAGAGCTTGCTTGACTTGGGTGAAGGAACTCAAAAGGTCTTGGTGACTTTCTGGTTTACTACCTTTCTCCTCTTCCATTCGTCCTAGAAGATGAATTTCCTGAGGAGGGAGAGTTTTAGGCCTATTTGGATGAGGTGGCAAGGACTGTGTAGGTGTAGCAACATTCCTTTTGGGTGATGAGGGTGTAGATGAAGGGGGTGAGGATGCAGGCTTACAATTACTTGGGGCAATACTTTCCCTTGACATCTCACTTGCAAAGCGCACTTCTTGTTTTTTAGGATGAGAAGGTTGTGAGGCTGTCTTATGCGGGGTGGGGGCTATTGTGCATCTTGGCCCGCTAATAACATATGGTGCTAATGGTGGTAGAGTACACGGTGGTGGTGTGGTTTTGTTAAAAGGTGGTACGGGGGTGGATATGCGGGGAGGGACTCTCAGAACAAAAGATTGCTATGGACTTTGATTAGCCGCCGATGGTGTCGGTGCACTGCATTGAGGCACACGAACTACAAATAGCTACTGGGAAGGTTTAGGATTATTGTCAATGCCGATGGTATTGATGATGTAACTGAAGTTGTTGGCATTGAGAGGATCGGTGTAGAAGTGCAGAGATTGATTCTCAGGGCGTACTTGATTGCTTTCGTCTAGCACTAGTTTCCCTTGATTGATCATCCTTTGGATATCGTCTTTCAATGCCATACAATAATTTTTGTTGTCTCACACTGTTGATGGTTGTCACAAAACCATTCTAGCTTGAATCCCTTAAGAATTGTGGGCTCATTGGGAAAGCCAAAGAGGGGTTCTTGAGGAGCTCGCAGTATCGTTGATGTCTCTTTGCTTCCTCTTCTGACATCTGCTTGTGTTGGATATATCCCATTGCTAGTAGTTGCTTCAGGAGATCTGAAAGCTTGATAGGTAGTGGGGTATACTTCGAGTGATCTTTACACTAAAAGTTCAATTTGGGTGGTGCAGATGTCTCAGGTGCGAATGTAGAGGGTTGCGATGCATTGCCCTGTTTGGGCGCAGGGTTAGCAGCAGGTGTGGCTGGTTTCTTGTTGTTCTTGTTATTGTTGTTGTTAGGTTTGGGTTTGGCCTCATTTTCCATAGCAGCAAATGTGGGTGTTGTAGCCTTACCCTTATCCTTCTTTGTAAAGGTATTCTTGTATGCAACGTAGGCTAGGTCTTTGCTTGCCTCGGCCGCATCCTATATGCTCTTAGTCTAGGTGAACACCTGACTGAGAGTGCACAAAGCAAGAGAGTATAGCTTAGACTTAATAAACTCATTTACTGCATCCTTAAAGATGGCCAGCAAGTGGGCCTCCATGATAGGCTCGCAGATTTCATTAAGGGTTGCACTTTAGTGGTGGATGAACTTCTGGACTAACTCTAGCGGATCTTGTTTCACGCTCATCAATTGATCTAGCATGATTTTTGGTTTCAAGTTGTATTTAAAACATGTCATGAACTGGGTCAAAAGCTCCTCTAGGATTGCTATGGAGGAGCGTGGTAATGCACAGTACTAGTCTAAGGCTTTTCTGGTTAGAGACATAACAAAGACATGGATGATCATGAGCGAACATTGTTGTAGAAGAAGGGATTCAGACCTAAATGTAACAAGATGTGCATTGGGGTCCCGCTCCCCATTGTACTTCATGAATTGTGGGAGTGACATCCCTAGGGGTAACGTTAGTGTAGGGACTATTGGGTTGATGGGATCATCTTGGTAGAAGTCCATGACTTACACCATGTCAGACCCGATAGCCTTGAGCCATTTTATTTTCTTAGTATGGTTCTGGATAAGTTGGAATGCTTGGTCTAGACCTGAAGATGATGTAGATGTTTGGGGAACTGCTTGGGAAGCTCCCATTTGTGGAGTAGTTGGGGTGGCAATGTGACCCATTGATGGTGCCGTTGGGGTGGCCCCTGTGAACTATGTTGTTGGTTCTATCCACCACCGAACAGGTGGTGCTGTTGGAGCAGCAGCTGTAGATTGTGCTAAGGGATGGATTGCTTATGCTGTCGGTGGAATAGACGATAGTCCTGCACTGGGATGTACCGTCTATGAGGCTTGGTAGGTCTGATGGCGAGCATAACAAGACATCTATGATGGTAGCATAGCAAGAGGAGAAGTAAATGGGGTCCACTACATGGATGGGCATGGGCCGTCGGCTGGTTGTGGAACAGGTGTAAACGTAGGAATAGAGGTAAAAGCTACACGCAATTGTGAGGTAGGTATTGTGTGAATGTGTGGTAGGGTAGCCGTAATTGGCGTATGTTGCGAAGAAAAAAAGGATTGGTGAAAAGTCATCAGAGGAGTAGTGACCGGGGTTGAGATAAGAGTGTGGGTGTGTTGATGCTTAGAAGGAATGGTATGGCTACCCATTGCTGGCAGAATTGTGGATTGTAGTGATGTAGTTGTGATCATAAAAGGAGGAGCAGTGAAAAGTGGGCTTGTCCAGAAAGATGAGGCAGGAAGGATGGTGGTAGGGTTAACCTAACCTCCACCCTCGGATTGGGAATCCAGTTCCTCTTGCCCATCCTAGAAAGCTTCATCGAGGTGAAACGTTGTATCCTGCAGCTCCCTAGACTTAGTCGCCTGGATCAGCTGATCTATAAGCCATTGATGTTTTGCATTAGAGGGATAGAAACACTGGGAATTGAAATAAATTCCTTACCATTGCAATAGGTGAACTCAAAGCTACGCTTCTCTTCGAGCTCTTGCATATCTAAGGGCAGATTTTCCTGCACCTTAGTATAGAGGAAGTTGTATTGCTCATATTGTTGGGCCAAACCCTCAGGCCCCCAGTTTTGAATCCTAAGCGATCTGCGCGACCCTAGCACCTGGTTGAGTGGTTGTTCGACACCTATGATGCCTTGAACCCTGAGGGGAACCTCAACGTTAGAGGTGTTAGCAACGGTGCTTGAAGAAGCCATTATGGTAAAGCTAAACGGGTTTGCAAAAAAAAAAAGATGAGGAGATTAGAAAGCGATCAAAAGCTTTATGCCTTGCAGGACTTCGAAAGAATTGTTGAAGTGACCGATCTGTATCACACGATGCGTAAACAACCACCAAAGGGTATCAAGTTTATGCTAATGCATGTCAGGGTATAGAACACATGCAAGACTACCATGAAATAAGTGGGTCAAATGGTGATCGAATGCTTTATGTCCTGCAGGGTTTTGGAAGAATCGTCAAAGCAACTAATCTATACCACACGATGCATAAAAAACCACAAAGGGTGTCAAGTTTACGTTACTGCATGTTGGGGTGCAGAATGCGTAGAAGACTACCGTGAAATACAGAAAAGGCACCAAAAGGCCCTCCTTCTAGTGCTAGAAAACTGTAGCGACCGAAAACATCGGTGGCTGAAAAAGATCGAGAGGTCATCGATTAGATAGTCTTAACCCTAGATCCGTGTGAGGGCTGTGCTGGATAAATAAAAATGGGCTACCTTGAATGGTCTGGTTGATCAGAAAAGGACTTAATTGGTGTTACTATAACCTTTTGCAAATTTGTGAATTGAAAACAATGTTTATTTGCATAAAAATAATGATTATTATATGCAAGGAAGTAAAAACAATGTAAGATGCGATGATAAGCAGAAGAATAAAGTAAGCTAGAGTTAGGAAATGTACCGCTTCAAGATTACGATTTTACTTTGCTAAGGTGGATACAATTGGTTACGTGACATAGGGGCACACAGAGATCCCAAAAGTAACCAAAGAAGTTCAAAGCAAGCCAACTGTATGCTTGAATGTGGATCCAAGAGCTAACAATGCAAAATGCTACAAAGGCATCAGGAAAGAGCTAATAGAATGCCAGATGGGAATGTGCACTATTTGGTTTTGTCAACTCAGGAATTTTTACAATACTCAAGATTGCCAATTTAATCTTTGCCAAGCCAAATGTTTACTAAACTTGCCAATCGTTCAAAAATTCCCTTTAAATTGCTGGTTTACCAACCAATGCCAACAATGCTCAAAAATGCCCAAAATGTTAACCTTTAAGTTTTTCAACACTTTGAGCATTGCTCGTCGAGGTATTTATAGGGCTAAGAGCACGCGAATGATGCAGTTTAGATGCCACGTGTCCTGGGCCCACAAGGTGTTGATGTGTCCATGCCACATGGTCATGCAAAGCTGATTGATTGACGAGCATGCCACACTGCAATCACGTTGTTGAAACTGAAGATGTGTGTCAATGATGCAAACAAAGAGTGAAGCAAATTGATGTAGCGTTGTTGCCTACTACGCTATGCTGTGGAACGTAGCATGTTTGCGTAGCGTAGCCGTTTGCTACCCTGTGCTATGTTGCGTAGCATAGCATGTTGGCATAGCGTAGTTGCATGCTACACTATGCTACGCTATGGAGCGTAGAATGTTGGTGTAGCATAGCTATTTGCTACACCGTGCTATGCTATGTAGTGTAGTATAGCGTAGCCACTAGTTTGAAGAAGAAATTTGCTTCAGAGTTGATTGCATGTGCTGGAAGTATTTGAAATGTATAGGCTAACTCTCTGCTATGCTATGCTATGCTACGTAGTGTAGCACAGTGTAGCAGCTGGCCTTAACTGCAATTTACAACCTTCTCTCTTTGATGATCACGTTGACAATCTGCAACATTTTTCATCTGCGAGGTGAAGCTTTTGAACTTGTTAATTCTGCATTTTGGAGTGGGCTTTTGCTGTTCTTGCATCGTTGCTATGCTGTGCTACGCTACGTAGCAGGCATTATAACTTACTTTTTGCTTGATATGCTACTTTTCTAGTGAGAGGAGCTTTGCTGAAGGGCTTGAGGTTGAGTGAAGAAACTATTTTTGAAGGCCAAAGGTACTAACTGAGTGTAATTGAGATTACTAAGTAAGCTAAGCCCTCTTAGATTACTCTTGCTACGCTATGCTACATTGTGTAGCATAGCATAGTGTAGCAGTCTGTCTTGCAACAGTTCGTAGTTGATTGCCTGAATAACTGTCTCTCGAAGCTTGCTACGCTACATAGCGTAGTGTAGTGTAGCAAAATTCTTAGCTAGAAAACTTGCCAAACTGTTTTATGCATCCTGAGCACCATCGATAGCTCCACGCATCGCTTCTGAGTAGGCTATTAGCTGGATGAGCTACCCAGGTGGGCAGGCTAGAGAGTCCGTTGAGCCTGTCAACATTGGGCATAGAAAACTTGCCAAACTGGATAGTCTAAACTCAGAGCATCCATTTCTTGTCGAAGTGTCATGACACTGCTTGAATTTTAAAGACCCGGTGAAGCAAGAATGACTTAAAACTTTAGGGTGTTTTACTAAGGATGTAACTACTTGTTTATAGAAGGCTTCTTGAGGTATAGTCATGTATTCAGATTTTCCTTTGATAGGGATTAATAACTCTAAGAAATCTGACCTAAAGAAGCCCCCAAACTTGGCTGCAAAAGTTCTAGATAGGAGCACACCATAGGTAGGTAACATGTCAACTAGCAGGATATCTGTGTAACATGTGAATGTAGGGTATTGTTTAAGTTTCACTTTCACTCCTTTTAATGACCCTACTATAGGTACATTGGACCCATTGAGTTGAATCATATTTTTCATTTGTGATATCATTTGTGCTCCTAAAGTCTTACATACCTCAAGTGGCATGATATTAAGAGTTACTCTAGAATCCATCAAATAATTGTGAACATTGTTTCTTAAAATAATTAGATTTTTTAGAAAAGGAGGTTGTTCTTTCCTACTCATCATAGAATTATTTACATTTTGTACTGATAAGGTGTTAGGAATTTTTATGAAGTGAACTTTCTTTTTAGCGATTGTCGATTTTTCTTTATTAGTTTCTAGTTTACAAACTATCTCTTGAAATACCTCTTTCATTTCATTAAATTGTAAAAGGTCATACATGGAGATGTTAGATTTAATTGTCTTCAAATCCTCAACTACATCGTAAGTCTTAGGTACATCTTTGACTTCTTGTTGAGGTGGAGTTCTTCTAAGTATAGAAGGTGGATTTGGTCATTGTGGGGTGTTTGTTTGGGATGACTCAATTTGAGTATTTATGTTACTTTGACTAGGAGCTCTTATGTTTGGAGGAGTATAAGGGTCAGTCCTAGTTTGTTGCTGTGTGTTGTTCATGATGTCACTAAGTCCACGGTAGTGAGCGTTATGTGGGTTGGGGTTGCTTACTGATGAGTGGCGAGGTACCTCTACACTCAACCATATGAATACGAGCATCTCATGCGTGATCCGGTTGAACTCCAGGGACTAAGTGCTTACGCGCGTTAATGGAACACTTAAGGTTAATCAATCGCTGTCTTCCCAAACTTACTTGTATTGTCACAGTTGTATGGTTAAGTAAGCTTGAGGTATATGATTTTTATATCTTTTATCTTTTTAATGTCCTATGCTAAGAGGGGAAGGTGAAGAGAACTAAATGACTAACTTTCATTAATTATTCACTAACTAAGTTCTAATTATCCTAGCACCAGCATTTGTTCCCACTTGCCACACACACCCTAAATCAATGCAACGCTGTTGGGATTACCAAGTGCTACTCGTTACTGGGTTACCAAGTGTTACACACGTGCTCGAAGCAGTCGTATGGAGTGCACTTAACTAGGAGAGTCAAGGGTTGAAAGAGATTACTTATCTAGGAAAGCATTTAAATATTTAAGAATAATTAAATCGTATTTAGCTTAGTCCACATGCTGCAAGGTTTATCAGAAAGTTCATCTTTATTGTCGTACACAAATGTGTGCTTAGGTACAATTTGCTCGAATAAAGATTCATTCACTTTAAGACTCCTACTACAGACACATGGAGATTATTCTAACTCTGGAATGGTAAAACTACTATAGTTTGGCTAAGGTTCTACGTTTAGATACCTAAAATAGGGAAAGCTACCTCTTATTTATAGACATTGTGGTGGGCTGTAATATTGCATATGCGATATTGCATGAGTGGATGCGATATCGTGGCTCATCATACCCCCATGACTGAATGAAAAATCGTCCTCGTGTTCCTTACAAAATATTGGGAAGGTATGGGATCATTGACTTGAATGATACTAATGGTGAATGGGGTGACATGTGAATGGATCATCATTACAACACATGAAAATATTAGTGTTCATGACAACAAGAGTGAACACTATACATATTTGACATCTAGCCTTATTTGGTAGCTGAGTGTGAGAGAGTGAGTGAGAGAGAGAGAGAGAGAGAGAGAGAGAGAGAGAATGTGAAGTCTGTTGCTGCCGAAGCCAAGATTGTGCCTTCCGTTGTCTATCCATAATTGCGCCATTGATCTTGTTCCTTGCATAACTGCTCCAGCACTAGTCCATTCCAAGTGTTCCCTCTAGATCTAATTCGTTGGTGTATGATTGTCATCTATAGACACAACACAGTCTTATATTAGAAAGAGTAAATGAATCACAATGAAGTTGATACCTTGCCTAAGTGTAAGGTCCATTGGTTGAGTTGTCTTATGGCTGATGTGGATTGTAGAGATATAATACTAGTGACTACCCAAGGTGTAGGGGTTAGGAGAAAATCGAAAAAATTGGAGTAGGACCCCCATGACTGGGAGCGAACCTCCAGTAGTGAGAGAATGGAAAAAGATAAGGAATAAGAAAAATGGAGAAAAAGAGACAATTGAAACACTAATGAAATGGATGTTAGAGATGGAAATGAAAAAAATAAATGTTGATTGGAAAAATGTAAAAGGGAACGAAATTAATTGATGCACCAAATAGGAATGCCAGTGGGTCCTCCCCAAAGCAGGCTCATGCCAGTAATGCCCTGACATTCCCACATTCAAAGAGTCTGTAGGCTCTAGAAATGTCATTTGGAAGCAAGAGTTAAAGTCTTAACCACAAGAGTTTACCAAAAATAAAATAATGCATCAACCAAAATATAGACTACTGATACAATCGGCAATGAGGTAAACAATGGAGAAAGAACGATGGAAAGAAGAGAATGGAATGGAGTCTCAAGAACAAGGTGGTGTACAACCCCTTGTGTGTTAATGGTTAATGTAACTTAGTAGATCTCATTCCAAATCCAGCCTCAAACAATCCACATCGAGTGACTTCACATTAATACAATTGGCCAATCCATCCACCTGAAGTAACAAGAATTCCTCTCTCCAAGAGTCACCACCATTTCAACGAAATGAGAAAGGAGAACATAGGAAGCAAGAAAGGACCTTAGTTAGAGAGAACATGTTTGTTTAGTTCCATAACCAATGCTTGTAGCCCAAGTGATTATTTTGTCTAAGGTGTGTGTTTTGAATTCTCACTTTTCACTCTTTTTTTTTTTGCGTGAGAATCACACCATGCAAAGGCTTATTATTTCTATTAGCTCAGCTTCCCGATAATGGAACAACGTTAGAATGGTAAGGAAAACTCAAGAAGGAAACATCCAAGTACCTAAGAGAATGGCCAACAAAAATGCATCAAGTCCCCTTCAAGTCACACCTGTAACGATGGAAAACGTCGGCAGCTGGAAATACCGGCCGAGAATCCATGTACACAGTTTTAACCATGGATCTGCGCAAGGGCTAAGCTGGAAAACAAATCCACGGTGCCCTGAACGGTCTTGTCGATCAAACAGTGACTTACGGGTCAGTAAAACGATGATGATTACGGATCTTTGCGTGCTGCGATTTGATTCGAGAAATCATGCAACGGGAGGAAACCGACATAGATGGATCGCTATGGGGATAACGTCAAAAAAAAACACTGAAGAGATGCTAATTGGGAGAGAAACGCGTAATTCTCAAAGATCAAAGATCTATGTTTTGATTCTGGATAAAATGTATGATTTTATATCACGTTACAATGGGAGAAAACCCCCAACAACTCGATACAAAATGAGCACAAAACAACGAGGAAACTGTCTAGACAAAAGTCCGATCTACCTCATGGGCCAAAGCTCAGGTGCAAGAATGGTCAAGCTTTGAAGTCTACCGATCAACCATTTCTGATTAATAGAACCTGCTAACTGGGCAAGATGACTCCACGATCCCCCGTTCTGCTTCTTTGCTTCGGGTAGGTTCTGCTCAGGACAACGATCTCTCTTGTTGTTAAGGCTCAGGCATACTGCGCTCTGTTCCTGCAGAAGGATGGTGTTCTCAGCAGTTACCAAAAGGTTGCTTTTTGTTTCTCTGCTCAAGGAGATAATTGTTTCCTCGCTCAGAAAATGCTCTTGCCCTTTTGATCTGCTGCCAACTAAAGTGATAAGTGCTCTGGTGCTCAAAAAATGCCTCTGTTTCTCTGGTTTGTCAACTTGTCAACTAGCCAACTCCTCGAATCCTCCCACCCGTGTGTCTTTGTCAACTGGGGTATTTATAGGCTGCGACGCTTCTGTGAAAAAAGGCGCAACCTTGATGATGTGAGCCCGGATGTTGCGGGTCCTATTGACATGATTCTTTTAAGTCGGACTATGACTACGCACAACACGCTCGTTTGCGTGTTGTGCGTGTGAGGAGCAGGTACATGTTAAGCGTGTCTCGGTTGCATTTAGGCTGTATTACACTCATTCATGTTGTGTTGCGTGTATGAGCGTAATCTGGTGTAAAAAATAATGAGCTCAAGATTGTTTTATGCTCACTACGCAATTGTGCGTGATAAAGTGTAAATGTAACGTACACTCACTACGCAACTACGCGTGGTGAAGCGTAAACAAGGTATAACTTACGCTCATTACGCAACTGCGCGTGATAAAGTGTAAATAATGCATAACTTACGCTCACCACGCATCTACGCGTGATGAAGCGTAACGAGCGTGCAACTTGAATTATGACCCACGCACTGGTACGCACCGCCACGTAACGAGTGTAAAGACTAGTTATTTATGCGCTGCAAGCAAAAGTGCCAACCTGTCGTGCTTCTCTGGACTCTGCCTTCAACTGTCTTGGAGCTTATTACGCTCATTATGCTGTCGTGCGTGATAGAGTGTAAACTTGTCCTTGAACAAATTTGATGCACGTTCTCGCTCGCATTACGAATCTTCTCCTGAGGCCGACTCGTAATTTTCATAGTGTTTCAATGGCCCCTCTTTATTGACGGTTAGAGGGCTTACCCGAAAAACATCGACAAAGAATGCGAAACACCGGATCAGTAGAAGCAAGAACAATGTTCATCCATGACTACTCAGGTGTTGCCCTGTCCACATGAAAGAGGAAGACTGGCGGGCATGGGAGATAAAGGGATGTAACTGGAAACAAGTTCGGGGAAGATGAAAAATGTACGTGTACTCATGTCAACAGGAATGCTTTCAGACGAGCGTAGCACGTCAATCTGAGATGTCTCTGTTACAAATTGTAGCAGGAATTCGTGCAAAAGGAGCGTTGTGCATCACTTTCTACGATATCTCTGCTAGTGTGAGTGCGGAAAATGAATACTTGCATATGTGGATGTTGCGTATGGGAACCGGGTGGTGGGGAAGAAGGAAGCAAGAGTTAAGGGTAGAAGTGTGTCGGGTAGAGATGTGCAAAGCAGAGTGGTCGGGCAAACCTGAGCAGCCATTTCAACACGCTGTTGTACTTTGCCGCTCAAATGGACGGACCTTTGAATGACATCCTCCAAGGTAAGCAGCCTGCAACCACAAAAGAAAACAGAGGACGCCATTGCTCATGAACAAAAGGCGAGGTTCTTGGAACCAATACTGTCTGATGTTAGTTAGAGCCGATGGACTGCAAAGAAAGAGCCGGAGCACTTGGGCGGAGCCGCCAATCCTGATGATTCGGCCCTGCATATCTTCGCCAAAAGGCATCAGACGCAGTGCAGCTCACTGGTTGCACCAGGAACCNGGCATCAGACGCAGTGCAGCTCACTGGTTGCACCAGGAACTGGCCAAATGAATCTGCGAGGCCGGCGTCCGATAGTGATGATTGGTGGAGATTCTCGGGGCCGTTGCCAATGAGGATTTTGTTGTGGCTCTAACTAATGAGGCTAAACTCCCAGAGGTGCTACCACTGCGATGGACGCGGTGGCGGCATCTCCGAGGGATCAGTAAGATGCCTCTCTGCTTACCCGAGGAATCAGTAAGATGCCGGTGGGGTGGTGACGTCGGAACTGTCTCAGCATCCCACCCCGTTGGCTGTGCAGCTGTATCGTAGATGATCGCACTCGCTTGACTTGCATGAGTTCCAATTTTAAGTCCTGGTAGACTGCTGTTACTGGTTTTAAGTCCCAGCAGACCATGGTCCCAGTTTAAAGTCTGGGTAGACCGAGAAGTACTAGTTTTACGTCGTAGTGGACGATGGTCAAGCTAGTTTATGGTCTCAGCAGACCGTGCTGTGGATGTCAGTTTCGTGTCATGACCCAGGGACAGATCTGTGCTAATTTGATGTCTCAGCAGACGGCTACTTACCTGTGCCAGTTTAGCATCATGGCGGACGCATGCAAAAGATGCCAGTTTCGCGTCTTGGCGGACCTGTACAACATTGTCAGTTTTACGTCGTAACGGACGATTACCACTTTCCAGTTTAGCGTCGTGGCGGACGCGTGTAAAGCATGCCAGTTTTGCGTCGTAGCGGATGGTTGGTGCCAGTTTAACATTGTAGCGGACGTGCAGTGCCAGTTTTACGTCGTAGCGGATGTGCAGTGCCAGTTTTACGTCGTAGCGGACGTGTACCATTATACCTGCTGTCAACACCGTAGATGCTACTAGATGAAATACCGCTTCAAGTATACATGATTTACAGGATTTGCTAACTCGTTGTCGTTGACATCTACCAATTTGAATGCTCTGTTGCTGTATGCGTTGATCACCAAGAAAGGGCCTTCCCAGTTTGCAGAGAACTTGCCTACTCATTCACACACAGCCTTGAGAACTAGGTCTCCTTTCTTGATCAGACGCTGCTGAAGATTATGATGATGCTTTTATCTCTGTTTATCCTGATATTTCTCAATTGCCTCAAGAGCCTGTATCCACTTCTCTTCCAATGACTCGAAATCCATTATCCGAGCCTCGGTGTGTTGAGCCTCATTTATAATGGTGGAGAGGACCATTCTCAAAGAAGGAATTTGCAACTCGAGAGGTAGCACCGCCTCAGATCCGTAAACCAGGCTATAGGGCATACTGCTTGTAGCTGTCCTACACGTAGTACGATATGCCCATAGCACGTAGAGGATCTGTTCATGCCACCGCCTTTTGTTGCTGTTGAGCATTTTCTTGAGCAAATTGATAATTATCTTGTTTGGTGCTTCAGCTTGACCATTTGCCTGCGGGTAATAGGGAGAGGAAAAAGACTGCCTGATGCCTAAGTTGTCACAGAAGGATTTGGTATCCGTGCTACTAAACTATGGTCCATTGTCGGTCACAATAGTCATTGGGAGACCAAACCTGGTTACTATGTTGTCCAAGATAAAATGGAAAACCTGTTGGGATGTGATTTTCCGTAGGGGAACAGCTTCTACCCACTTCGTAAAATACTCAGTAGCGGTAATGATGAAGCTATGCCCTGCGGAAGATTTTCGCGTGATGGGTCCTATGATGTCTAGTCCCCATTGTTGGAATGGCCATGTTATCTGTGTCATGTGCAACTCCGTGGATGACACGTGGATTAGGTTTGCATGACGTTGACATGTGTCACAGGTCTTAACCTTTGTCAAGCAATCTCTTTCCATGTGTGGCCAGTAGTACCCTAAGCGACAGATTTTTAGGGCCATAGCCCGTGGTGCTACGTGGCCACCGCACAGTCCCTTGTGAACCTGGCTGACTATGTGCTGTGCTTGGTCTGCGTTAACGCAGGTGAGCAATACGCCATCAAAGGAACGCCTACAGAGAGTGCTATCTCCGATGATGACGTAGTGCCTAGCCTGCTTTCAGATTGCATCCCTCTGTGCACGCGTTAATGCAGATGGTAGTTCACCCTGTAAAAGATATGATTTAATATGATCGTACCACTCAGGCGTGCTTCCCTCGGTAAGAGAGGAGATTTGCGTCGTCTGAATGATAGGGTCTGTGCAGTCTGTAATCAATGCGGGGCAGGTGTTAAATAGGTGTGACGACACGTGTAAAGCCAAAGTGGCCAGTGCCTTTTTCATAGCCGTCCTCCGGCGGTTTGCTGAGTATCTGGTCGTTTAAAGGAATGGGGTCTGGGTATAGCAAGACCGAGACCAACTATCCAAACCTTGGATTGCCCACATCCTTAGCACTACCTGTGGGCAAGATCCGCTGGAAGGGATCGGAGAGTCGATGTCTGTGACAACTAAAGGCATGACGGCACTTCGAGTGCGAGGGCTTGATAGTGTAGGCGGGATAATGCCTACCTACACCGGCGATGCCTCATGGGGGAAGCGCTTGGCAGAGGAAATCATGGAGCCTGCAGCTCGGCGGAAGAGGCTCCTTCTGGCTGAGGCCCCTGGAGGCGAGGTAGGCCACACCGTTGGGCTCACGGTGCAACAGACTAAGCCTCCGCCTGGTAAGTGTAAATAGTTTGTATACGCAATGTTTTATTTAGATAAGATGGAATTATATTCTAATGCATGGGGATGTAAGCAGCAAAAACGACAGGTCGATTGACCCCTGAGACAGGGGCAATGGTGCCAAAACTTGGGGAGGGGGCCTTAATTTTGGAAGAAGAGGCCCCGGCTGTTAGTACACGCTGTGCGCAGGCTCCAGCTTGTGGGGCAGGCCCAGCTGCTAGTCGGAGCCGCGTACAGACTGGGGAGGAGGCCCCTGCTACTAGAGCCAGAGACGCACAGACCCCGGTGCATGAAATGGAAAGAAATACGGAGGATGTCGATGAAGTCGCCATTGTCACCAACAGAGGTAATGAGCGTGTGTTTTACGGGTTTTGAAAGAGTCTGTAAATAGGTAATGTCTAACCGAGTTACGTTATAAGGGAAGGAGATGCCTCGACGTCTGCTGCTGTTAACGAAACGTGAAGAGACTTCCCCGATAAGTTTGCCTTCATGGAAGGCATCATCAGCGACATGATCGGGCATCTGGAACGTATCGAACCTAGCGCTGGTAAGTTAATCAAAGTGACTGCGTAATGTCTTGGTGGTAATATGTCATCTGTCTTGATGCTTGGTTTTTGTCAGGAGCTCACCTCCGATGGGATCCAGCGGAGCCCATTGACCTGGACACAGCAGAGCCTCCATCTGATGGGACGGTCGTGCCACGCCACATTTATGAAGAAGTGCGTAAATGTGCGTTACGCTCGACACGCTCCATATGAAAAAGCAGGAATGCCAATGAAGACCTATGGAAGAAGCTGCAGCGGTCAGAACAGAGGGTCGAATCCTTGACTAAGGAAGTTGAGGACCTAAGGACGCGGTATGAGTTCCTACAGGCTCGGGTGACAGGGGACGACGACTAGCGTACTGCTGTTATTGATCACTCCCGTTATTGGACAGCCATCAAGAATAGCTTACAGACCAGTCGAGCATTAATAGAGCAAAGGATGCAAATAGAGCTCCTTGCTCAGAAAAGTCGAGACTGGAGGGACTACTGCGCGAGCGTACAGGAATGGAGGCAGAAGGAAAAGGACCATAAGCACATATACAAAAGGGAAAGCGCTACCTACAGAAAATGCTACCGCGATTCCGCTGTTAAAGCTCGGTCCTTGGAGGTCTTTGTGGACACCATCGGAGCGTCCGAAGCCTTCAAGAAGTTTGAAGAACAGGTGACCGTAACTGCATCTCCAGAGAGAAAAATGGTCTTCCCTGGGAATCAAGCTTCAATCCCTACGTTCTTCCTAGATCCTCCCTCTTGGAGTAGCGTGAAGAAAGGGAAGGTAAAAGCAGGGGCGGCTTCGGGTGAGGATGTGTGGCAAGACCTGACAGAGGATGAGATCATGCAGCGTTTGTGGGCCGGTTTAGACAAGCTTCCCTTTGCTGCAGAAGTCGGGTCATCTCAAGTAAGTTTACGCATGGCTTAGCCAGGACATTTTCCGACATAGTGTTGCCTATTCTAATTTTTATGTTATTGGGTTTCAGGTACTAGGAGAAGGTGGAGAACGTATGCTAGCTGCGGGGTTGGGGGAGGAAGCAGTAGAAGCAGAGGTGGAACAATACAATGAAGAACGTCTTCCTGTAGAGCCAGCATTAGAACGAGAGCCTCATGAAGAGGCAATCTTTCGTGAAGGGACAATTCCCAGAAATGATGCCCCACTGGAGGACGACCCTTTGGGGCTGGATTTAGAGTTGAAGGATACCGGTGATAGTGGCAGTAGGGGAAATGCCTGATTTTTATTGATGTTGAAAAGACATGTTACAAAACTTGATTGAATGTCAACTATCTATCATATTTTTTTTTATTTTTTATCTATAGATTGCGAATGGGATAATAATGGAGCGTGATTCTTAGTTTAAGGCCATTGCGGGCCGAAAGAGTAAAGTGAAGCAAGCCTAAATTGTGATTGTAGATAACTAGTTTAAGGCCGTTGCGGGCCAACACATGAATGTGTGTAAATTAACTAGTTTAAGGCCGTTGCGGGCCAACTGTCTATATTGGCTACTACTTTAAGGCCGTTGCGGGCCAACTGCATAAATTGTAACAAAATGTGACCCTGGACGCATGCGTACATAAAGCAATGAGTAATGGCGACTAACGTGCGTATGATAACACATGCAAAGATAAAAAAATGCAAAGCGTAAAAGCACACTAAAATAAAGGAAACTGTTGGATGATGAGTATGATAACTTACATAAGTGCACGCAGGAGACCTTCGTTCAGCCGTCAATACGCAATTGTCTCTTAGCGGCTTTTATGTTAATTGCTGTGTAAGGGCGAGGAGGTTTGCAGTTCGACTCCTCTACGCTGCCATCCAGAAATGGCAGGTCAGCCCAGGCTAGACCGTCATCATTGTCATTGTTCTATTCAGGGGCTTGGAGAGGGGACTGATCTTCAGCCGTTTCGATCTTCGAACCCCACTCTTCCTCAATGTTGTTAACAGTCCTGGGGGTGACCTCGTCGCTGCTTATGATAACCTCCCCTCCAGCGTAAGGTAGGTGTATCTCCTGATGTATTGGCGATGAGACCGCCCTCAGTTGGGCTAACCACGACCTCCTTAAGATTAAGTTGAAGCCTGGCATCTCCTCGACGACTAAAAATGTGGCTTCCGTTGGAAATTGATTCCCTGCCACGAACTCAATACACACCGTCCCCTTGACCTGAACCCATGCTCCATTGAATGATTTTACGCAGGCCGTCGTCGTGGGAGTGATCTGGTCGACCAATCCCAACCTATCCACGATGGAATAGGGAATGACGTTAGCAGATGCGCCATCATCCACATGCACCCTCCGGATCCGATACTGGCCGACCCGAATGGTAATGAACATAGGCTCTGTCGTTACTTGACCCTTTTCCAGATCATCTTTAACAGACTCGTCCAGGAAGGTCAACGAGGTGGGCTTGGATTTTACAGCTTCAGGAGGAAACATGATAGCGTGTATCGCTTCCTCTTCCGCCGGCAAGCTGGCATCCACTGATATGGACGTAAACATATGTACCATAGCCTCGCGGTGTTCTCGAGAAGTCATCAAGAGGTCGTACAAGCTCAGCGTTGTGTTCTTTTTCTTGAGAGCTTGTTTGACCTGCATGAACGCATCGAGGAGGTCCTTCTCTTGGCAGGGTGGTTTATCCCCCTTATCTTCCTCTATTCGGCCCAAGAGACGGATCTCTCGAGGCGGAGCGGTGTCAGCAGAGGGGTTTTTCTTCTTCCTACCAAGAGAAGGTGGCTGCGTTTCTGTGCCTTTGGCATGCTTCTGGGGCATGGACAAGGGCACAGAGGCCAGGGGCCTAGGCTTAGGGAAGCCGAGCGTAGAGTTGTCTTTCATTGTGCCAGTTGCGGTGTTCTCCTCCTTTCGCTTGGGAGGCGATGAATGATAGTGCTGGCTGGAGGTCTGCCCATGCGTGAGAGGAGCGGCCTGTGGTTTTGGTGCCCTAATGATGAAGGGTGCTCTCGGCGTGGGCGCAGACGAAGCCGCGGCTTGGGTAGTGGTGTGTGACTGAGGCCGTACCTGAGAAGGCGCCCATATAATGAACGGTGGCTGTGAGACCCCACTTGCTACCGAAGAAGTAGTTGGCCCCCTTTGTGAGCTGGCGGGCATGCACAAAACAAAAGGTTGTTTTGGCAGTCCCTTACGCTCACTGTCCGTACTCACCACAGTGATTGTATAAGGATCGTAGCTTCCGTTTAACGGATCCTTGTATACATGTAATGTTTGGTTTTCTGGACACGTAGGGTTACTGCTGTCTAGTTTCAGATGACCTTCGTCGATCATGCGTTGAATATCGTCCTTCAATGCCCAGCAGTAATCCGTGTCATGACCACACATCTAGTGGTAGTCACAGAAACGGTCCAGCCTGAAAGATCTCGGAACCGTTGGTTCGCTAGGCAAAGCTAAAGAAGAATCCTTCAACAGTTCATAGTGGCATCTGTGATGCTTCAGGGCTTCCTCAAACACTTTCTTAGGTTGAATGTGTCCTGTTGCCAACAGTTTTTTTAGCAGTTTGGAATGTTTCACGGGAAGAGCCACGTATTTTGAACGATCTTTACGCTCAAAATTCGGCTTTGGCTGGGGGGCCTATTCAGGGGCAGCCGTGGCCTGGCTGGTGCCGGCACCAGCCGTAGCCTTAGGCGGTGCTGTTTCTGGAGCCTTCTTGTTCTTATTCTTTGCATTCTCAGTCAGCACAGCTACAGTAGTTTTTGCTGCCTTGCCTTTGTCCTTGGCTTTGTTATGTGTGTTTTTGTAGGTGATATATGCCAGGTCTTTGCTGGCCTCCGCAACATCTTGGATGCTCCAGACCTAGGCGAAGGCCTGACGTATGTCGCCAGGGGAAAGATAATACAGCTTAGACTTAATAAATTCGTTGACTACTCCATTGAATATAGCCAACAGATGGGAGTCCACGATCGGGACACGGATCTCATTCAAAGTATCATTCCAATGTTGTATAAACTTTTGGACTGGCTCAAGCGGGTCTTTTTTCACCCCCATAAGCTGTTCCAACGTGACTTCTGGCTTCATGTTGTATCTGAATCAGGTCACAAATTGGGTCAACAGCTCTTCCAAGGTTGCAATGGAAGAGCGTGGGAGAGCTCTATACCAGTCTAAAGCCTTCCCTGTTAACGACATTGCGAAGACTCGGACTAAAGTATGCGGCCACTGTTGCAACAACAAAGATTCGGATCTAAAGGTGGCCAGATGGGTGTTGGGATCCCCCTCCCCATTATACTTGGTAAAATGCAGGAGGGACATCCCCGGCGGCAATGACAGCACGAGGACCACTGGATTGATCGGATCATCTTGATAGAAATCCATGATCTGAATGGTGTCAGATCCAGCGGTATTGAGGTGTCGGACCTCTTTGGTAAGCACATGGATAAGCTGGAATGCTTGATCTAGACCTGTTAACGGCTGCGTTTGTGCAGCAGGCGCAGGAGGTTGGACTGGGTGGGCAGTCCTAGGCAACTGGAATGCAGGAGGTGGTTGGGTAACCGCTGGTGGAGCAGGGATCCCTACATGCTGGGGAGCCTGCGAAGACCACCACCCACCGGTCTGAGATGAGGGGTTAGCTGCTGCCTGCTGCATAGCATAATGGTAAGTATATCAAGGAAGCACCTGCGAAAGTTGTGCCGCGGGTGCTGGCGGAGGCTATGCATTGTAAACCGTATACGGGTGATGTTGTGTAGCAGGGTTGGTCCACTGACTTGTTGCAGGGTATTGAACAAAGGTTTGCAGTGGTACGGTTGCAGTATTTTGCTGAGTTGGCGGGGGCGGGAACATTTCGGGGCGAGTTGTCGGTATGGTGTGAGCTTGTACTTGAGGGATGAGATGGGGCACGGTGGCTGCCGAGCCCACCGCTGGAATGTTGATTACATGCTGGGACGGAACCACCCCCATGTTATGCGGTAGTTGGGTTTGCAACCCAGACGGCTGCGCGTTGGCCTGCAGAAGAACAGGGGTTTGCGTCTGCGTGGTCACGACCGAGTCCAGAGAAGCTGCTTCTCCGTTGAAAGGGAACAACAGATTTACGTACGTGTGAGGCGTCAGAGTATGGAACGAATGTTCCGACGCGGCCGCGAATTCATCCTCTGCTTCTTCCTCACGCTGGGTCTCCACCGTAGGTTGTGAGGTCTGGCCTCTAGCCATGACCAGTTGTGCAATTAGCTCATGTTGGTGTTCGGTCAAAGGGATTATGTCATAGGTTGTGGGCTTAAAATCATAACCCCCTTGATGGAGCACCTCAAAGTTTCGCTTCGCCTCAAGCTCGGCTCGGCTGAGAGCCAACCTTGCCTGGATCTTGATGCATATGAAATTGTACTCTTCAGGGGTTATAACCGTGAAGATAGGCTCTTTCCCCTGAAGCCTTAATGAACGGCGCAATGGTCCCTGAGGGCCCGTTGCACCGGGGGCTGGCCCTGTGGCCACCGTCAGGTTCACGGGCGCGACGCCCAGATCGATAGTGGCCATGGCAGTTGTGTTTGAATAAAAGGAATCCATGGATCAATGAGATCGATAATGACCGGTAATCAGATCTAAAAGAAAGAATGGCTGGCAAACAATAAGCACAAAAGGCTTTCTACCCTGACGGATTTCAAAGAAATCGTCCTTGCGACCGATCTATACCACACGATTGACCGTAGACTTTCCTAGAGGTATTACGTTTATGGATTAGGGTATGGATCTCTAACAGGGTTACCCAAAATATTCAGATCGGAGCCTGAAGGCCCTCCTTCTAGCACCAAAAAATTGTAACAATGAAAAACATCGGCAGCTAGAAATACCGACTGAGATTCCGTATACACAGTTTTAACCACGGATCCGTGCGAGGGCTAAGCTGGAAAACGAATCCGCGGTGCCCTGAACGGTCTTGTCGGTTAGACAGGGACTTACAGGTCAGTAAAACGATGATGATTACGGGTCTTTGCGTGCTACGATTTGATTCAAGAAATCCTGCAACGGGAGGAAACCGACGTAGATGGATCGCTACGGGGATAACGTCAAAAAAAAACGCCGAAGAGATGCTAATCGGGAGAGAAACGTGTAATTCTCAAAGATCAAAGATCTATGTTTCGATTTCGGATAAAATGTATGATTGTATATCACGTTACAATGGGAGAAAACCCCCAACAACTCGATACAAAATGAGCACAAAACAACAAGGAAACTGTCTAGACAGAAGCCCGATCTACCTCATGGGCCAAAGCTCAGGTGCAAGAATGGTCAAGCTTTGAAGTCTACCGATCAACCATTTCTGATTAATAGAACCTGCTAACTGGGCAAGATGACTCCACGATCCCCCGTTCTGCTTCTTTGCTTCGGGTAGGTTCTGCTCAGGATAGCGATCTCTCCTGTTCTTAAGGCTCAGGCATACTGCGCTCTGTTCCTGCTGAAGGATGGTGTTGTCAGCAGTTACCAAAAGGTTGCTTTTTGTTTCTCTGCTCAAGGAGATAAGTGTTTCCTCACTCAGAAAATGCTCTTGCCCTTTTGATCTGCTGCCAACCAAAGTGATAAGTGCTCTGGTGCTCAAAAAATGCCTCTGTTTCTCTGGTTTGTCAACTTGTCAACTAGCCAACTCCTCGAATCCTCCCACCCGTGTGTCTTTGTCAACTGGGGTATTTATAGGCTGTGACGCTTTTGTGAAAAAAGGCACAACCTTGATGATGTGAGCCCAGATGTTGCAGGTCCTGTTGACGTGATTCTTTTAAGTCGGACTACGACTACGCACAACACGCTCGTTTGTGTGTTGTGCGTGTGAGGAGCAGGTACATGTTAAGCGTGTCTCGACTGCATTTAGGTTGTATTACACTCATTCGCATTGTGTTGCGTGTATGAGCGTAATCTGGTGTAAAAAATAATGAGCTCAATCTGGTGTAAAAAATAATGAGCTCAAGATTGTTTTACGCTTACTATGCAACTGTGCGTGACAAAGCGTAAATGTAATGTACGCTCACTACGCAGCTGCGCATGGTGAAGCGTAAACAAGGTATAACTTACGCTCATTATGCAACTGCACGTGATAAAGTGTAAATAATGCATAACTTACGCTCACCACGTAGCTGCACGTGATGAAGCGTAACGAGCGTGCAACTTGAATTCTGACCCATGCACTGGTACGCACCGCCACGTAATGACCGTAAAGACCAGTTATTTATGCGCTGCAAGCAAAAGTGCCAACCTGTCGTGCTTCTCTAGACTCTGCCTTCAACTGTCTTGGAGCTTATTACGCTCATTACGCTACCGTGCGTGATAGAGCGTAAACTTGTCCTTGAACAAATTTGATGCACGTTCTCGCTCGCATTACAAATCTTCGCCTGAGGCTGACTCGTAATTTTCACGGTGTTTCAACACCCTTTTCAATCCTTGAGTCCTTCCTTAGTTTGATAAATGCCTAGTCACCAATTCATTGATAGTTCTTATTATTTAAGAAAAGGGACTGTATAGTTCTAAGCTAAGAGAGACCATAGAAAATCATGGATGCATGGGTGATGTGGACTCATTGCCTGTTATATCAAAAGAACCATACCTTAGTATCAACATCATAACTCAAAGGTAAAAACCAAACATTAGCAACCGATAGAATACAGTTCATACCATCTTTAGGAGCACTTATTAGGTGACAAACTTAACAAAATAAGAAAACATACAAATAAATGAAAATATATGAATGATGTTGCAAAAAAAAACAAGAAAAGTTAAAGAAATCTGCAAAACAAAAATGTGTAAAACAAAAACTTAAAAAGGAACTAAGGGTCTCAATTGATCAGCATAGGTGGCCATCTTCCCCATGACTAAGTTGGAAGGAAGAGATCCAAAATAATGAGCAAGGTCATCATTTCTCCGATGTGTTATGTGCATTAACCATTCTAGTTTCATGGTAAGGTTTGGTCTATTGCACACTAACTAGTATTCTCTTATAGAAGTATTTGTTTGAATTTTTTAAGATTTTCCAACTTCCCCTAATTGATGTTTTCAAGGTAAGG
>MNCI01032328.1:6838-27598 GCA_015680685.1 Gnetum montanum | reverse complement strand
TGCATAAGCACTTAGTCCGTAGAGTTCAACCAGATTGCACGTAATGCTCATATTTGTATGGTTGAGCGTAGGGGTACCTCACTGCTCATCAATTTTATATTGAAATTTTCTCTAAATTCAAAATTTCTTGGCCATTTTGTGAACCAAAATTTTGGTTTTAATTGTTCAAAAACTTGTGCACTTCCAAAGTTAAGATCATTTATCATGGAAGGGTTAAGAACGTACTTTTGAAATTTTTCTAACACCCCATTTTGAACATTATGGTAACTAATAGCAAAAATAATCAAAATAACTTGAATAACTTGATGATTTTAGTTACCTTAGAGCCTTGGGAAATGTTATTATGAAATCATCTTGGGCTTATATGCTAAAATGTTTTGGAGTTTTAAGCTAACTAAGGATTCAGAAAGGGTTAATCATTAATGGGAAACTATCAAAACTAACATTGATTCTTTGGTGATTTTAGATAATGCCAAATGGAATCCCTAAGGTTAAAGGTCTTGTAAAAGCAAAGGACATGAGGCTAAGAGGAGAACAATGGAGGCTATTCCCATGGACAAATAGTAGCACATAAAGAGATTAAAACTCAAACATCACATATTTGTTAGATCCATGAGACGATGAAAAGAAATTTTAGTTCATCCCTCAAAAATGTTTTACATAGAGCTCAAATATCACATATTTGTTAGATCCATGGGACAAGGAGAAGAAATTTTAGTCCATCCCTCAAAAATGTTCTACATAAAAGAGAAGCATCAACATAACAATCAAGGTTGGGAAGTCTATTACCACTAGTGACAACAAGAAGATTCATCTTTAGTGGATTTTTGAAGACCTTTTCAATTTTGCAAACTTTGATGTTTGTCCAGTCTTTTCATCATTTTGTACTACATCCACTCAAATAAAATTTTGCAACACAACACTCCAATTTTGTAAATGTAGAAAATTTAGTCTTGGTCACCCCACAATGTTTGTAATGAAACTTTGTCCATTTATATTTAAATCGAGGATGAGTTTTTAGCTAGTTGTGGGGGTATGATGAATCACTCGATACATGGGTAGATGCATCAATGCAGTGTCTGTAATATGGAAGCACCTGTTGTGTATTTGGCATCATTTGGTTAGTAGTGTAGCGAGACTCTTGTAGTTTTCTCCCATAATCCTAGCAAACAATCAATGAGTGCCTACAACATGGATTTGAGTCAATTGTACAACATCTTATCTGAGTGGCATTGTGCCTAGACACATTCCATGAATGATAATAAGATCAAGATTGATTCTGATTCATCGCAACACTTTAACTTAGAATAGATTTACTTTCAACACAATTTATTTTCTATGTACTTAGTTAACATTTACATTTTCGTATATGTTAATTAATCGATGAAATCAGTGTGACCAGATTTGAGCATAAACACATATTCACTTGGCAATCCCAACAGTGTTATTGCTTGGTTCACCTAGTAGCATAACACTTGGTAATCTCAGTAATGGATAGGTGAGTTCAGGACATGTACAACAAGTTGGAGACGAACATTCATCATCCTTAGGCTAACTTAAAATTTATCTTCTTGTTATTAATTAGATTAAATAATTAATTTCTATGTTATTGTTAAGGTTAGTTTAAGGCCTCAAGAACATCATAATCATATGCCTCACTTTGGACTAAACCATACATTATAAAGCTACCACTAGTCCAAGTGAGAAGACAATGACTCGTGATCAATGCTTAACAATCTAGATACCACACTAGTTCCATCCATAGAATTTGACCAAATTATACGTGAATGCTAATGATTTGTATGATTTCATGTAGGGGGTACATGTTGCTCATCAAATGGGTAGGGAAGATATATGACTATATATAAACAAGACATTTAGCCAATATGAAACTTTCATAAAACTTAAAAAGAAAACTTTATAAATTAGTGTTACCCCAGTGATTTAGAGCTTTTAAAATTTAAGGAGTTGCTTATAAATTAAAGCAATTGAAATTGAAGCAATATTAAGATTATGTAAGTAATACCAAATGTTGGGTGTTTAATATTGGTTCATGGTTTATTGTTTATTCGAATCCACCGAAGAGATAAAACATGAAACATGTGTGTAAGAACTTTTATTTTACCAATGTTCTATGAATCACTTAAAAAATTCAAGTCTTCCAAATATACTTTAATGCTAATTAAACTTAAAATAAAACTACCATTAAGAAAAAGATTTCAATTAAAAATGTGAATGCCCTACTTTTTAAAAAATAATTAGTGACGTGTTACCTTAGTCATAAGAGTCAAGGCATTGAAACCCAAGTCACAGGTTTAATTTTAGCAGATAGCATTGAGTTATGGTTTAAAAAATTTTGTACAAAAGTATTCTAAAATTGATGCATTCAATTAAGCACTTAGCATTGCATCATTGTTGTCTTTGTTAAAAGCATTAATATGAAACTAAGTTATTACTTCCATTTTACTATTTCCACTAGAATCGCCAACATCAGCTTTTGGGAGACATGATAGATGAGTAAAAGCTTAAACTCTTTCGAGTGGTTGCATCCAGGCTCAAACCCAAGTCTTATGACTTGAGAAACAATTACCTTAACATCACTCCAAGTGGTGGTCCCTTTTAGTGTAATTATTATTCCAAAAACATTATAAAGTAGATGCTCAATACCATTATAAATACCTTTACAAAGGCCTTAGTAAGAAGGATTAGTGTCAATTTGGCAACTTGTAAAACCATGCAAAATCTCATTACAAAAGAGGCATGAACAATAACAAATCAATGTGGCAAACATAGGAATGCTTGAATGGATGTTAAATGTTAGTAGAAGAGATAATTTGTACAATCGAGACATTAGATAAAGTAGAAGAGATAATTTGTACAATCTAGACATTAGATAAAGTAGAAGAGATAATTTGTACAATACATAAATTAGATAACAACTCAAAGTGATAAATCATAGGAATAGAGTCTTAGATGTTCCAGGCATATGCAAAGAAGATCACATAACAAGGTTAGAAGGAACTAAACTTTAATACTAACCTATATCTAACCTTAAAGATGCAGTTATCACCTTAAAGATGCAGTTATCACTTAAAACTATTATGGGATTTAGTAAATGCAAAATATGAGCAGCAAGTTATTGGAAAGTAACATGAAGCAAAATTAGCTAAAGTGATATTTGATTTGGAAGGACCGACGAAAACACCCACCCTTTCTGTAGTACACAACAAGCAAGGCAAGAGACGAACTAGAACTGAATTCTTAATAACATAGTTTTAGATTAAGCTTCTCATAATTTTTTTAACTTAAATTATAAGCTTCCTAAAATCTAGAGGGTAAGTAGATTTTTTTTGATGTCTTTGTAAATTCGATGGAATGTCCAAGACTAATAAAATATTAATAAAAATTAGGTTCTATCTCAAACCTACTTGACAGACCTGATGTTTGTTTTGATCTCATCATTTATTCTTCTTTCAAATATAGTGCCTAATGAGCTAGCAAAAATACTATGAAATGGACATTCTGGCCATTCTCGAAACTCCTCGAATGGTGATTCTTACGGACGATTTCATGCTTCTGTTATTTGCAATAAAAAGTCCACGAAGCACAAATCCCTTTAAATCCATAAACAGCTGTGTTTTTATAATTTAGAAAAAAAAACTAGCCCAATAAAAAATGTCTAAAAAGAAGTTAGGCGGGACAATAATGGGTTATTGATTATTTTCTAAAAACTTAAACCAAAATGTCCAATAAGTTTAACAACAATGGTCTGCTGCTGTAAATTCCAAGTTGCAAGCCCCTGCCTATTTATTCTTAGACACTATTCAGCCAACTTTTATCAGAAACTAAGCTTTGGAAACCATCATAAACTTTATTGTCGGATACGTAAGCTACCCTTTATATGGGTAAACCTTGCCCATCCAATCATAAACTCTATTGTGCTGTATATATTAGCGAAAAAGCATATGCCCATCCATATGGGTTATGTGTACATCCAACCCTCTTATGCCATGTCCATGATGTTAAAATGATAGCATGCATGCTTTTCATTCTCTTAAGTTTGGTTAATTTAAATAGTGTTATTAAGTTTGGTTGGTTTAATTAGGGTTGCTAACTTTATGAAGATCTTTATGCCACATTTTTCACCATTTTGAAAAGGCCGCAGCCATGAGAGCGATATTCAAAGTTCTACAGGATTTAAGGTAGGTTTCTTTTGGTTTGGGTATTTTGTTTAGTTTTTAGCAGATCCACAAAAAATTGTTTCTGTGGATTAGTAAGTTGTTTTTTTTTTCGGAAAAGGTCGAGTGTATTAATTCAAGAAAAAATGCAGCTATACATCTGTACAGATCAGGCCAGAGCTATTGGCCCCATGCTACCCAAAGTTAGCATCCCAAAAACAAATCTCCAGGCCTGCCCTGCCACGACAATCCCATGGTGGTACTCTGAAAGGGCCGTTATCTGGCAGACAACCGCCCATCAAGAATTACAAATGAAACTAAGGCTGCCCTGGTCTAGCCTTCAGGCAACGTTGATTTTCCTGAACAATCTGTCTGATGCCTGTCATGTGGTTCTGAAGGACGCCTGCAATCCAGACCAGTGGCTGGATGGACGACTGGTTAGGGGAAGTGGATTGTTGTCCTCTCGTGTTGCCACAGGTATGATCTTTTATTGTTGGCGCTTCCATATGAACCTCCTCATTAGACTCCCACCTCTTTCACTGGTGTTGCTGCCGCATGTTCGAAAACCAACACCTGGAACCCGTGAGCCGTTGGAGGCTAGTCACAGGAGACTTGAGGTGGGCGTAAGGATTCATAGCGACGCTGATTTCCTGCCAGAGCTTACGGGTTTGACTAGCAAGCATAGCCATGGGAGGGGGGCCCTCTTTTTATAGATACAGTCGTTCCTGGCCTTCCACAGAATCCAGAGCGCAGCCAGCGTCGGTGAGTTGCCGGAGAAATCTGGGGGTGAGAGGCTTGTCGTACGCCAGAAATGCCTGGTCACGTTGCACTCCTGTATGAAGTGCCTTAATGTTTCTATGTGTTGGTTACACAGAGGACAGTTCGGAGTGATTGGTAGGCCACACGTCTGTAGCAAGGCCCGGATTAGTCGGTTGTTATAGGTTCAAGGGCAGTGGGCTTTTCAACAAGTTGTCCGTTTTCTCTAAGTTTGGTCTATTGTACTTCCAAATCTACATAAAGCAGAACAATTTTTTTTATTTTTTATTTTTTGTTTTTGAGTTCTTGGCTGGGACAGGTTTTCTGCGTTTTCAGTGAGAATGAGGGATGGAGGAAAGAGGGGCCTACTGAGCAGGGGCAGATCTCTGGGTTTTCCCAAGGCTAGGCAGATCCAAAAAACTCTTCACAATATAAAGAGTCTAAAGTTATATTTTCAGATAAATGTTCAGCCAACAGCATGAATAAATTCTATTACAAGATTTTGGTTTACATAATGTATTCATTTAGCAGCCAAAAAAAATTACAACCCCAAACAAACATACAAATATTTCATGGAAAAGCTCCTGACAGTTGAAAATTTGCTTAGCAGTCATAACATACTCAGGAGCTGCATATCCATAAGCACCCATTACTCGTTTGAAAACATGAGTTTGGTCACCTTTTGGTCCATCTTTTGCAAGCCCAAAATCAGACAACTTTGCAGTGAAATCCTGCAAGATACAAGATTAGAATAATTTAGCTAGCAATCTTTCAAAACAAATAAATTAAAATAAAATCCACATAGCAATTAACTTCTAACTCTAGCATAGCAGTGAAAATGATTCAGATCAGTTTTAACCACTAGCAAAGGTGTTCTATATATGATACTTACCATGTCCAACAAAATGTTAGTTATTTTGAAGTCACATGTAGGAAAGCATGCCCTTTAGCTGCTCCAAGGACAATCTTCATTATATCTAACCAAGGTATGGGAACGCAGTAGCAAATCATCAAATATCCTTAGGATCATTCAATAAAGTGCATGCTTATGTACAAAATGGCTTTAAAATTGAAAAAAGCCATATAGTTTATTGAAGCCATATCTTTCTTTAAAATGGAAAAGTTGAGTTTCTAAACTTCCACAAGGCATATACTTATAAACAAGGAGCGTATGTGCACCTTCATTGCAATAGCCTATGAGTTTCACCAAGCGTGGATGACTTAGTTGTCCCAGAAAACCAACTTCAGCCTGGATGGCACAAATCAGCAGTTTAATTAAGTTCATTTTCAAATTCCAAAATCACATACTTTGAATGCTGAAAATTTAAAGATTCCCACCCCCAAAAGGTTATCAATGAAAATTACCAGCCTTTCTTTATGTCCTTGAAGGTCCTTTGGATTGAGAACTTTGACAGCCACTGGCATAGATTTTAAATTTGCTCTAACATGCTCATCTAAATGACCCTTGTAGATGATCCCAAAACCTCCTTCTCCAATAACTTGATCATGTTGGAAATTTTTTGTACATTGACTTAGTTCACTATATGTGAATACAAGAGCAGTGCTATTTGAATTCTGGCTCAGAAGATTTACATCCCTGATAAAAGCATCCCCTTTGTTGAATTCTAAAGTAATACTAGAACAAGTTGAGCTTAGCTTTGTACGTGTTTGAGATGCAATTTGAATTATTTTACATTCACCTATATGAAAAATGTAAGCGATTCAGCTCCATCTAGAAGTATTTATTTTAAAATTTTACCAGATACTACAATACATTCTATTTTCATTTTTAAAGAAAGATTAAAACCCAGGCTAACAAAAATCAAATAGAAAAGATTCAATATCAATCATTCTATCCGAAACACCAAAACAATGAAAATTTGGCAATGATATTAGAACATAAAAAACAAAATGGATTTCTCACCACTGAACACAACATGCAAAGATTTTGGAAATTGAAAATGGAAACTTTTATTACGGCCAAAGATTTTGATAGAAATTTTGACAGTTAGTTGTTTACCTAAGCTAGCCTGAACGTACATTGTTCCTATTTCTCCATGTATGCCATATGTATGAAACTACAACCTTATGGTTATAGGCAGAGTGCTCCATGGAAGTAGACAGCTGGTACACAACATAGGATTTGGTCTTTATATTAACATGAGATTTGGATGGGAAGGCCCAAACAGATGGGACAAGTTCTGGAAGGTGATTACAATAGCTACATTCAGTTCTTGAATGGAGCCCAAAATAAGAAAAACTAACAAAAATTCCACCTCTACAGAAAATCTAATATCCCGAAATAATACAAAATCTCATTCTATAATGCATCAAAGTATTTGTTGTAAATATAAAGCACAATCGAAACTCATCTGCGATGTTGTTCCAGAAAAGCCATAAACTATGACCGTGCGATTTCAGGGTTTACTTAGTAAACAAAGACACTGAAATATTAATAATTGCTAATGTGTTTTAGGTAATTTGAAGAATTTATCTGGATGTAACTGCAGATTTATTGTCCTTCATACAATTTTTTTTCCAACAAGTACGAAGCTCATCTCATGGACATGAACTCAGTTCAGTGGCACCCTCGTAAATTTGCTTATATTTGAATTTAGTATAACATATTTTCTCTCCTTAATGATTTAGGTGTCTTTTTTTAATTGCTATTTGTAGGATAATCAATGCTTCTGCAAGTGACGATAGACTAGTCAATGTTTATAATTTTGGTAAAATTCCGAGACACGTATACGAAGCACTATCACTACATGCACAAAATATTCGACTAGCTTTTATTGAGCTTAACGTAAGAACAAGGGTGTGTTCTGTATCTGAATATACATATAAATGTTGATCATACAAATAGTGAAATACAAAACTGATTGCAGTATTGAGAAATATGAAGTTCTTATCTCGTTTATATATTGAAATAGTTGTATTGTAGTTTGGTAATCAATACAATCATGTTATAATGTTAGTTGCTAACTTCATGGAGGTACAATGTGACAAGCTAATTAATGTTACTCTGTATCTATGATAACCAGAAAAGTTTAAACAAGAGTTGATATGATATAATTCAATAATTCTACCAAAATTCATAAGTTTCAAAAAATCAATAGATGAGCAACTTTCAATGATGACTGAATGTTCAACAAATTAGTTCCCTCTTAACATACTACCTAAAAACATTAGGTGTGAAAATCTAAGATAAATTGGTTCTTCAGCAATAACATGGTGAACAAGTGGAGCATCCCTGTAAAAACAAGTAGGGTTACTTAAGCCATTGATAAAATAGTCAAATTCTTTAAATTTTAAAATTTTTCAGTTATATTGGTTCCATGTTGCTCAATAGTCTAGACATTAGATGCAGCCATGGCCTATCAAGCATGGGTAAGCCTACTTGAGAATGAGGCATGAAAGGAAATGATAATGGTTATTGTCATTTGCACTTGCATTAGAGAGGGAGTTTTGAGAAACTAATACAACTAACAAGAAATGAAGCGATAACACCGTTGCATACTTTTCAAAAATAGAAATTTCTTAATATGCAACTTAATAACAAAAGTATTTTAAACCTAATATATGCATTATTGAATCACATTCACTTCCACATAACCATGACTAAGCCAACATAACCATGACTAAGCCAACTTCAGAATCTATCATTTACAAATTACCATTTCATGCATTTAACAATTCTATTTTACCAACAGGAGGTAAGTTTAATAATATGAACTCTAAGAGTTATTGAATCTTATTAAAACACAAAAATTGTAACTTGTTTCTGTTACATATAAATACAACCAAAGTTCATTTCTAAAATAGCTATCTTGCAAAATTGTTAGTATCTAAAGTTTAAATGTAAGAATAGTAAAGATTCTTGCATCAACATATGAAGATACATATAACAATTATGATTTCTACTGTTTCAATGTGTAGATCATAACCAAAATGCTTATAGATGCTGATCATTTATTTTTCTTAAACATAACAACACTAGCAAAAATTTATCAAAATTGTCAACATAGTAAATTGAAGAGACTGTAACAACATCAAATATGTCAAAGTTGTCAACATAGTAAAGTTGTCAACAGAATTTGTGGTAGAGGAATTTGGTCTTGATGATGCTCTAATTCTACTAGCCTTTTCAGGACTTGTCCTAAAGAAAGGACATTTCTTCATTTGGCCCTTAGTGTTGCTGGTAGGATTCTCTATTTGATTGTTCACTACCCTTGTAGCTTTCCTCTATTGTAATTATGATGGCAACTCACCTTGCATAGCAGGTGGTGGCACTGGTGGTAACGGATTTGAATTTTGATTTTAAAAATTATCTACTTGTGGATGCACATATGAGTTTGACTTAGTCCTTCGTGGCATCAATCAATGGTATTTCAATGAATAATATTGTCGAGTTTGAACAGTTGCATTTACCAGTGAGACTGGATGTTGGACATATTATCAATAAGGACCAGGTTGTCGATATGGATACCATTGGCAACATTGTCAAACGTCAGCTCAAATCAGTTGGCCTTGTTAGGAGAAGTGTTTTTTGCTTATACACATTTGGATGCTAGACGTGGCGAACCTAGGCCATTTTGTCTAGTGATGAAGGCATGTTTTTGTATAGAAAAGTACTGGCTACAGAAGCCTAACATTTTCTCATGGCACAGCTAAATTTTGTATGTGATCTACCTGTATTTATTTGTTTTAATTCTTAAATACAACCCCAAAGTCTCTATAAAAAGATAACTTAAATTTTCAATAGTTAATCTACAAGCTCATGTGCCATACCTAGTGCTCAACACTAAATTTTATAAATGAAAACGTTAGAATCAGTGTGAGTTGGGAATAACTTAGTAAAAAACACATAAGTGGTTAAGCTAATCATGAACTCAGCTTGGAAATATGTGAATAAATATCAATCCTGGTTATTGTTCATTTACAATTCAGCATATCAGTTATTTCTTGACATGCTTTCTGCAACAGTTCGTTAGCATTTTTATGTCCTAACAATGACTGCCATGTCAACATCCTTGTTCAAAGCTCTTACCCTGTCAGGTCATCCTTCCTAGCATATAGTAGCAATAAATTGAAAGACTATTGAATCATTATTGATTTTTTAAAATTAAAAATACAACATCAAACAATTGAAATAAGCACTAACACCTTCATTGAAACAACTGAAATATTAGCAAATGCTTGTCAAACCCTCGAAAAAAGTCCAAAAATTTCCGTAAAAAGAATATTTTAACTTAAATGGCTTAATCGAGCATCTAATCTCATAATGCTTAAAACTATATAAACAAAGAAAAACTTTAAATTAGCGGCATACTACAGCACCAAAACGAGTACAACATTTACCTGTCGTCATGTTCCCTGATATCATGTCAGGCGGTTTCTGCATATCAGCCAAACCCTGCAAACCATGCCATAATCTCATGGTCAATTGCTCGATTTCCCCATTCGAAGAATCCAGCAATCCGTAGTAACATACTGAAATTTGAAAATATACAAATTGTTTATTCTTGGAATTATGAAACTGAAACTTTATTGCATCAACAGACCCGCTGAATATTTTGATAGTAGAAATGTATATTCGATGAGTTTTCAAAACATCCTTAAGAAAATTATATTCCACGAGGGGAAAAAAAATCAAGACGAAAAAAATAAAATAAGGAGAGAATGCTCACAGCAACTACAAAACCCCAATTGGCAATGGGGCCCCAAAAATGTGTGGTTTTAGGCCCAACGGGACTGTTCAAGAAAGCTTTAAAAGTTGCTGCCATCTTCTCGCAAATTCTGTTACAAAATGACTGAATCAAATCACGCAAAAGCATAATATAAACACCAACGAAATGAGATTTTGATGTAGCACAACAAAGTCAGATGGAATCTACCTCCTTTGCTGCGAAAAAACTGTTGCCCTTGTTTGCAGTTTATCCGTCAGGATTGGAAGGAAATCAGAACTTCAATCGAATTTAGAAATGCACATTGACATACCGGATCGGAAATGCAGTATATCATTTTACCACATGTATGGGAAAAGTACAATACGAATTTTATTTGATTTTTCTGTGCGCTTTCAATTTCTGCTTTTATTGAAATTTAGAGTTTTAACATTTAAATGTTTTTGTTTGTTTGTTTTCGAGAGGTTAACGCATGCTTTGTTTGGAACCAGGAGTTAGAAATTAAGAATCTTATTACTAGGTCATTGTTTTTTGAAAAAGAGTATTTAATTGTATCTTTGCTTGAAACAAAATGCAGTATATCCTTTTACCAAATGTCTTGGGTAAGTATGATACAAATTTCATTTGATTTTTCTGTGCCCTTTCAATTTCTACTTTCTATTAAAATTTGAAGTTTTAACATTTAAATGTTTTTATTTGTTTGTTTTTGAGAGGTTCAAGTGTGTTTTGTTTAGAACTTGGAATTTTGAATCAAGAGTCTTATTACTAGGTCAACACCTTATTGTTTTTTTTAAAAGAGTATTTAATTGTATCTTTGCTTGAAACATGTCATCAAGTGATATAGTTGACATGATACTTTGAAGTAATTATAAAACAATATAACAATTCCTTAATTGTGTTTCAAACTAGCACCCTCTTACCTAGCAAGACTATGAGCTAACCACTTAAGCTATCTATCACTAGCAATTGTACATTATAATAGAGGCGTCAAAATCCACAACTTTTTTTAACAATATTTACCACGAACATGTATAATCAAATTAGAACTTCATAACTCAAACATTCCCCACCAAATTGAACCCATGGAGCTTCCAAATCAAAAGTAATACCTCATTGTTATTTTTGTATGTTATAAGAATAGTATGTTGATCAATAAAAGAGTGCCTTGAGGAGGGGTTGGAACCTAAAACAATTTGATTCAATTTCAACCGAAGACATATAGCCAATATGATTGATGAGCCACGATATCATGTATGCGATATCACATACGTGATATCACATCCACCACACGATATCGTGTCCTGCCTCATCTTCTATAAATAAGAGGCAGCACCTTTGGTTCCAAGGTAGTTAGACTTAGACCCTTAGCTATATTCTTGCAATTTTGTTATTCTAGAGTTAGAATTATTTCTGTGTGCCCGCAATAGGAGCCATAGAGTGAATGGATCTTCATTCGAGCAATTTGTACCTGAGCACAATTTTGTGTACGGCAATAAAGATGAACTTTATGATAAAGATTACAGCATACAGATTAAGCTAATTAGTAATTAATTATTGTTGAATGTTTAATGATTTCTTAGTTAATTAAACTCTCTCTTAACCTTCGACTCTCTTAGTTAAGTATACTCAGTACAACCGCTTCAAGCATGCGTGTAGCGCTTGGTAACCCAGTAACGATTAGCGTTTGGTAATCCTAGCAGTGTTGCACTGGTTCAGGATGTGTACGGCAAGTGGGAACAGATACTAGTGTTAGGAAAATTTAGAAACTAGTTAATGAATAGTTAATGTAAGTTAGCCACTTAGTTCTCTCTCCCTCTCCTTTATTAGCAGAGGACATAAAAAATATAAAAGCTATAAAAATCATGTACCTCAAGCTTACTTAACCATACAACCATGACAATACAAGTATGTTTGAGAAGACAACGATTGATTAACCCTGAGTGTTACATTAAGGCATGTAAGCACTTAGTCCTTGGAGTTCAACCGGATCATGTGTGAAACGCTCGTATTCATATGGTTGAGTGTAGGGGTACCTCACCACTCATCATTGGCATTGTTGTCAGGGACTTAGTTGTTTGTGCGCTGCGTAGAACATAGGAAATCATTCATATCATTGGAATGTTAGAACAAATCCTTAGGGTTAATCAAAGAAAGATAACACAACGGTACATTGCACACCAACCAAGACAAGATATCTTCTTCTTTGCATTAGAGCACTTCACCTCCTAGGACTAACATAAGAGGTAGTCGGTGGCATAATACACGTAACTAGGATCGGCCAGTTCCTCAACAGTTTCGTGTGGTATATATACTCATCCTGATGAGTATGTACCCGATTTCACCTTTATTCTCCACGAAGAGAACAACTGCATTGGAAAGACTTGGAGGGTAACATAGTGTTGCCTCCAGACCAATCAGTTCCCAACATGCTCCTTTGTTCTCTCACACAAATATGCATGCTGCTTTTATACGTTGAATACATTGGATGCAATCATGACTCAAGGGACTATCATCCCAAAGAAGCACAACGTCAAAGGGACTTGCGACAACAGAGATACCATACATCCTTGAAAGGTAAATGGCCCCATGACGCTCCGCATGTTTTGAGCGAAATTGAGGATGGTGAACCTGCTTCAACAGGTTCCCCACAAAACGATCTTCCTCCTCCTGACATTAGTTAAGAGGTAGTATATCAAAACCTCCACTCTACTATTGACAACCTTGGTTTTGATACCCACAAACACGAAGTGTTCAATGAAGGAACACGAACACACGAAAGGATGGACATTTTGATCGTGATCATGACAGAGGCCGAGACCACCAAAGAAAAGGTAGAAAACATCATCATGACAATGGTTCTCCTTCTTCTTCACCTTCATTGTCACCTTCACCCTCTCCTTCAGTGTTTGGATGCAGTCATAGAGAAACCAATCACGAGGATAAGGGAAAATGAAGTGAAAGACATCGATGAGACAGTCGAGAACAAGGACAAGGGCACTATGAGGAATCAAGGCATAGAAGATCGATACTCAATGATGAGTAATAAAATTTCATTTGCATGAAGCTCTAGGTAGTTTATCTAAGGAATGACTGAATGTCTTTGAAAGTTTTCAGTTGACAGGTGATTCCTTGGATGATCCTAACTTTATCTAGGTCTACCTCTATTTCTGAATGCAAAACCTTATGCCCAAGTACTACACCTTCTTGGACCATTAAATGGCTTTTCTGCTAATTGAGCCTTAAGTTGGTTTCTACACATCTTTTTAGCACTTGCTCTAATCGGTCCAAGGCTTGGTCAAAACTTGTTCGATAAGTGGAGAAGTCGTCCATAAAGACTTCCACTTTGTTTCCTATCTACTATTGGAATATGCTTAGAACTAGGCGTTGAAATGTTGCAGGCACATTGCACAAGCCAAAAGACATTTTTTTATGTGCAAACATTCCCCAATGGCTAGTGAACGTTGTCCTGGCTTGATCTTCTAGGGCTATTCGTAATTGGTTGTATCCACTATAGCCATCCAGAAAACTATAATAGCGATGCCCTGCTATGGTGTCTAAGACTTGGTCAATGAATGGCAACGGAAAGTGATCCTTAAATGTTGCCATGTTCAATAGCCTAAAATCTATGCACATCCTCCATTTGCCTCCCTTTTTAGGCACGATCACCAGAGGGCTAACCCATTCGCTATCAGCAATGGGATATATGAACCCAGCCTTAAGAAGTTGTTCTATTTCTTCGTTTACTACTTGCTTCAATTTTGGGTTCCATTGCCTTTACGGTTGTTTTCGAGGTTTCATGGAGGGATCAATGTAAATCCTATGTTGGCATATCCTAGGATCTATTCTAGTTAATTCGGGATATGACCAGGCAAAGGCTCTTGACCACTTGTTTATTACTTTTAGTAGTCTTCCTTTCAGTTTGGAAGCAAGTCTTACATTGATGATTACTGGCTTTCCATTTTCAAGGGTTATATATTCCAGACCAGTGGGCAATGGTTTCAATTCTAGGTGCTCTTGTTTGAATTTTTCAGGAATTTTCAACTTCCCCTAGTTGATGTTTTCAAGGTTAAGGCTTGGAAGTTGGTAACGGACTTGCTCTAGTGCATCTATGCTTTCAATGTAAGCGCAAGTTATTCCCTTAGTTAGTTCCATGCACATTAGTGAATTCCTCTCTTGATCAACTATCAGCCACTGGGTGTCTTCTTGTCATGTAGCTACTGCATACAAGCACTTTTATATGTTAAATATCTTGTGCACACTGGTTCCATGCAGGCAATGCTAAACTTTGCACAACCCATGATCTCTGCACATAATTATACCCTCTATCATTGTATGCGATACATGGAACCTTCTTCTTCTCGATCTTTCCAAAAGTGTTCTCCTTAGATATTTCTAGGGAAAGATTGTGGATTCCTAGGTGTGCATCTATAGTACTTAGCCATGCCCTCCCCATTATTATTGGGAAGTCCCCTTTACCATCATTCACTTATGTCACTAGGAAATCAGCTGGGTACGACCACCCACACACAGTGGTAACGATGTCCTCCACCAGTCCCAAGGGAATAGTGATGGACTGGTTGGCAAACTCTAGGTGAATATTGCTCTTCTTTAATGGAGGCAGGTTCTAGGCTTTGTAAATTTCTTGTGATATTAGGTTGACTCCAGGACCTGAATCCAGAAGAGCTTTGCATGGCTCATTCCCAACGATTTGGAGATAGTTTAGAGGGCTTCCAGGATCAGATAATTTCCTGGGAAGGTGGCTAACCTTAATCCAGTTAGTAACGACATGTGTTAAATAACCATATGCGTTGAGCTTGGTGTTTGGTTCAAAGGGGACTTTGAAGCTTTATTTGATGGGGAGGCATTCAAAGGTTCAACCGCTTGTGGTTGTAAGGGCTTGGTTGGACTGTTGGTTTTGAAGAAAGGTCTTTTCTTCATATGGTTGTCAGAACCAATAGCGGATTAAGGATTCATAGCCCTCGTGGCATTGCATTGCTGCGGTTGAGTAGGGAGTTCCCCTTGCATTGCTGTAGCGGGTGGTAATGGAGCTATTGGTGTGAGAGTTACGGATGGATTTGAAGGATGGTATGTTTGTGGGTTATCTCCCTTGGGAGAAGGAGTTCTATAATACTCACGAGCTTGGTAGTGATGTTGTGGTGTAACGTGACTAACAGAGTCACGTGGAGATATTGGATGCTACATGTAGTAGCCATATGGGTCTGGTTGCCAGTAGGGGTACTGTTGCCTTGGTGGTGGCATCCCCCATGACTATGGGTATTGCCATTATTGATATTTCTCAACAGATTATGGTGGAGTTTCACTTGGATAATATGTTAAAGGTTGGTGGAACTGCTTTGAGTTACCCTGGGGATAAGGTAACCGTCGAGGTGCCTACCGTTTATTAAGTCGTGGGTTGAGTGCATACACCCCAAACTCTTGTAGATGTGAGATCACTGGGCAACATCTCTTAGGATGGTCGTATTGGCATATCTCACATCCACCATCATTGTCTGTGTCTGAATCCACAACCTCTTCTATGATGGCCATTTTGCCCTTACCCTTGTTATGTGCATTTTCCACTTCTCTCTTTTTCTTTTTGTCATGGTCACTACCTCTCTCCCTAGACTCCTTTACAATTTTAAGAATAGTTTTGACTAAGCCTTGGACCAATTAGAGCAAGAGTTGATGCGTAGAAACTAATTTAAGGCTCAACTGGCAGAAAAGCCATTTAATGGTCCAAGAAGGCGAAGTACTTGGGCATAAAGTTTCATAGGCAAGAATAGAAGTAGACCCAAACAAAATTAGGGTCATCTAAGGAATCACTCAGCAACCGAAAACTATCAAAGACATTCGGTCATTCCTTGGACACAATGGCTACTATAGGAGATTCATTGAGAACTTCTCCAAGATTGCCAAACCATTGGTAGAGCTAATAAAGAAGGACGTATCATTCAAATGGACTAGGGAATGTGAACGAGCATTCCAAACTCTAAAACAAAAGCTTGTAGAAACTTCCATTCTACAAGCTCCTAACTAGTCTAGACCATTCCATATAATGATCGACGCATCCAATTATGCTTTAGGAGCCGTACTTACACAGTTAGATGACCAAAAACGTCCTTACTACATCCACTATGCAAGTAGGAGTATCTTTAGTGCACAACTTAACTACACAACTATAGAGAAAGAGTTAATGGTTGTAGTGTTTGCACTTGATAAGTTTAGGCACTATGTGTTAGGTTATAAAGTGTTCATCCACACAGATCATAGTGCAATCTGGTTCCTCATGAACAAGCCAACGATTAGCCCTTGTATTATATGATGGCTGGTAATCCTATAGGAGTTCGATTTAACGATGGTCGATCGAAAAGGCACCGAGAACATAGTTGTAGATCATTTATCTCAGTTGCACTGGGATAGCAAAGAGGATGAATATGTAATGTCTAATCATTTTCCTGATGAAGCCCTCTTTGTCAATGTAGTAAATAACCAACCATGGAGACGAACTAGTATAGTAGCATTCTCACCTATCTCCTTACCCAACAAACAACACAAGAGTTGGACTTTAGGAAGAAATAACAGTTTCTTCATAAAGCCACATACTTCATGGAGATCAACGGACAACTTTACAAAGTTTCTCCTAATGGCTTGGTTTGATGGTGCGTGCCTGAGGTAGAACAACTGAGAGTTCTTCAAGATGATCATGAGGGCCCTTGTGGGGATCACTATGTGGGGAGACGAACAACTATTAAGATCTTACTTGCAGGATATTACTGGCCAACATTATTTTGGGACGTCCATCAATTTGTTCGATCTTGTGAGCACTGTCAACGTGATGGGGGAATGACTACTAGAATGGAGGATCTCCAACAATGGATTAAACCATTACAACCCTTCGACATTTGGGGAATAGACATTATGAGGCCCATTACACCAATGTCCAATGGAAAAGATTACATTGTAGTTGCCATAGACTATCTAACGAAATGGGATGAAGTAGCTATTGTTACGGACTGCACATCATCTACAACTGTATGATTTGTGCAACAACAAATCGTAAATAGGTTTGGTGTGCCATGTGCACTTATTTCAGATAATGAAACACATTTCACAGGTGCGACTTTTCGGAAGTTAATGCAACGCTTACGGGTTGAACATAAATTGACTACACCTTATCACCCCCAAGCTAACGGACAAGCTAAGGTCACCAATAGGGAGATCACTAAGATATTGACAAGGACAATTAGCAAGTGTAGGTGAGATTGGAGCACTAAACTGAATGATGCTCTTTGGGCATACCGCTTCACTTAGAAACTCCCTATAGGCTACTCTCCCTATGAGTTAGTGTACGAAAAGCTTCCAACGCTTCCAATTCAAACCGAGCTTCTTATATTATCAATGGCTTGTGACCTCCACCTCGATCTTAATCTAGCACAAAAACAAAGGTTGGCAACTTTAAACGTGCTAGACAAAAACTGATTAGCTACCTTGTCATCAAATGAGTTGCATAAGGCATATAATAAGCAACATTATGACTTGAAGATTCGAAAGGTTAAGTATCAACCAGGAGATAAGGTTCTCTACTGGAACCCCACACATGTGCCATAACACACAAAATTTCAAACATTGTGGGAAGGACCTTAAATTATTCATACAACCTTTCCTTCAGGGGCCATGACCATATACAAACTTGAGAGCCCTGATAAGAGATTGTTAGTTAATGTGCAATAGACCAAACCTTTCCATGAATTTAGAATGGTCAATGCACATAATACCTCTGAGAAGGGACAACCCTGCTCACTATTTCGGATCTCTCCCTTCCAACTCAGTCATGGGGGAGATGGCCACCTCTGCTAACCAATTGAGGTGCTCAGTTCCTTTTTAAGTTTTTATTTTACACATTTTTGTTTTACAAATTTCTTTAACTTTTCTTGTTTTTTTTTGCAACATCATTTATACTTTTTCGTTTCTTTATGTGATTATTTGTTTTACTTATTTTTATATTTGTTTTGTTTGTTCTTGTTTTTGTCTTTGTTTGTTTTGTTAGGTTCATCACCTAATAAGTGCTCTTGATGGTGGTATGAACTGTATTCTATTAATTGCTAATGTTTGGTTTTTACCTTTGAGTTATAATGTTGATACTAAGGTATGGTTATTTTGATATAATTGATAATGAGTCCACGTAATCCATGCATTCATGAATTTCTATGGTCTCTCTTGGCTAGGAATTGTACAGCCTCTTTCTTAATAATAAAACTATTAACGAATTGGTGACTGGGCATTTCTCAAACTGAGGAAAGACTCAAGAACTGAAAAGGGTGTGACTTCAAGGGGATTTGATACATTTGTGCTAGCCATTCTCTTGGGTGCTTGGATGTTTTCTTCTTGAGTTTTTCTTACCATTTTAACATTGCTCCATTATTGGGAAGTTGAGCCAATAAAAATAAGTCTTTGCATGGTGTGGTTCTCACGCAAAAAATAAAAAAAAATAGTGAGAATTCAAAGCACACCCCTTAGACAAAATAATCATTTGGGCTATAAGCATTGGTTATGGAACTAAACAAACATGTTTCCTCTAACTAAGGCCCTTTCTCACTTCCTACTTTTCCCTTTCTCATTTCCTCAAAATGGTGGTGACTCTTTGGCAAAAGCATTTTTGTTACTTCAAGTGGATGGATTGGCCAAGTGTATTAATGTGAAGTCACTGGATGTGGATTGTTTGAGGCTGGATTTGGAATGAGATCTACTCAATCACATTAACCAAAAATACACAAGGGGTTGTACACCACCTTATTCTTGGGACTTTATTCCATTCTCTTCTTCCCATCATTCTTTCTCTATTCTCCACCTCATTGTCGGTTGTATCAGTAGTATATATTTTGGTTGATACATTGTTTTCTCTTTGGTGAATTCTTGGGGTTAAGTCTTTAACTCTTGCTCCCAAATGACATTTCCAGAGCCTACGGATTCTTTGAATGTGGGTTTGTCAGGGCATAAAAGGCATGAGCCTGCTTTGGGGAGGACCCACTAGCATTCCTATTTGGTGCATCAAATACCTTCTTCCCCTTAAACATTTCTACAATCAACATTTGTTTTGTTCATTCCCACTTCTAACATCCATTTTATCGGTCTTACCGTTGTTTCTTTTTCTCCATCTTTCTTATTCCTTATCTTTTTCCATTTTATCATTGCCAGAGGACTGCTCTTAATCATGGGGGCCCTCATCCAATTTTTTGCCATTTCTCCTAACCCCTACACCTTGGGTCATCACCAATGTTATATCTCTAGAATACATATCATCCATATCACAACTCAGCCAATGGACCTTACATTGAAGCAAGGTATCGATTGTATTGTAATTTACTTATCCTTGCTCATATGTGACTGGGTTGTGTGTGCATATAGCAATCATACAACAATGGATTGTACCTGGAGGAAACACTTAGGATGGACTAGTGCTGGAACAATTGTGCAAGGCACAAGATTGATGGTGCGTGCATGGATGGACAAAGGAAGGCGCAATCTTGGCATCGCAGCAACACGTCTTCTCCTTTCTTTTCTCTCTCTCTCTTCTCTCTCAGTTGCCAAATAAGCCTGGTTGTCAATTGTGTATAGTGTTCACTCTTGTAGTTATGAACACTAATGTTGCCATGTATTGTAATGTTGATTTGTTCACATTTCACCCCATTCACCATTAGTTGTCATTCAAGTCAATAATCCCATACCTTCCCAATATTTTGTAAGGAACTCGAGTACGAGTTTTCATTCAGTCATGGGGGTATGATGAGCCGCAATATCATGTCCTACCTCATCTTCTATAAATAAGAGGTGGCACCCTTTGTTCAATGGAGTTAGCCTTAGACCCTTAGCCAGATTCTTGCAGTTTAGTCATTCCAAAGTTAGAATAATTTCTGTGTGCCCACAATAGCAGTCATAGAGTGAATCGATCTTTATTCAAGCAATTTGTACCTGAGCACACACATTTTTGTATGGCAATAAAGATGAACTTTATGATAAACCTTGCAGCATACAAATTAAGCTAATTAGTAATTAATTATTATTGAATGTTTAATGCTTTCCTAGTTAATTAATATCTCTCTCAGCCTTCGACCCTCTTAGTTAAGTACATTCAATATGAC